>VYZM01003906.1:13130-72720 GCA_013398915.1 Dromas ardeola
AATTTAAACATTTAAAGCATACTTTGTGTCTTATATTCACTACATAGAAAAGTCACAAATAGGGATATTTTAATGAAACCAATTATTCCTGGTGCAAAACTGCATGGATCATGCACTTGAGCAAAGATCAATGTATTAAACTTGCCTTGAATGGATCAGTGATAGAACTTAAGTGGCAGCTTCTGTGCTTTTGAAAAGAGGAATCCAGGATGCAGGAAGCAGGTGGTTTTACATCACAAAAATCACTGATCAAAGTTCTAAACAGTGATTGAAAGCTGGAAGACTTTCACTTGTTAGTTTTATCAAAAAACTTCATCATGGGACAGAAAATATACTTTCTTCCTGCCTTTTGAAGTCACTCATAAAGTTTTAGCCCTTCCTCCCCTTGTCCCAAGTTTGCGTGGATAGTAAGCAAACTAATAAATTAATCTTTACAAACCCCTTGTCTTTCAAAGTTTCCCTTACTTAAAAAATACAATGTCAGAAATTGCTGAAATTTACTGTACTTATTTACAATGAACTAAGAAACATTCAAACTTCATTTACAGGAGAGCAGAATGGAAGACTTGTAGTGTTCTGGTGCATATTAGCCTAGACATTTAAGTAATGCTACTCAAAGGATTTAGTCAGAGGGTAGTTTTACTGTGATTAAATCATTACATCCTTATGCATTCTCCGAGTCCTATAATGTAACTTGGAATCCTGTAGGAATACCATAAACTACTCTGAAAATGATGTGTTAGAGAATTGCAGAGGAAAAGAGGGATTACAAAATATCTGCTACTTTTAGAGCAAAACCAACCTAAAACCTAGGCATCTGATCTAAAGAATTATTCTTCACCAGAAGACGATGAACTGCATTCTTTGCATTGTATTGGTCCTTCATGTCCTTCTGTGGCAGAGATGGTCAAGTTGTACCTGACTGCATCTAGAAATGGAAGAGAGTTTTGTTTCTGGTGACCTGTACCCAACTGTGTATCTAACAGTGCCAGAGACCTCAAATGGCTGCATCAAAGATCTGTTGTTCTAGGAGCCACATAATACAGAAATGCATACAGTACCTATTTAGAAATAGTTTTTCCGCCAAGAATTCCCAGTTTTGCAAAACAGTGTACTGCAGAGTTCTTGTATATTATGTATTTATAAATTTCAGGCATATTGTGTATAAAATTAGATGTTTTTAAAAAGATACGCACAGTTCACTAACAATTTCCAATCTCGGATATGCATCAATGAAATACAAACATTCCTGACCCTTTGCAAAACTTTTAATTCCACTGTATCAGTCTGGAATCCATGAGAAGCTGATTCATTTTGCACATGAATTAAAAGATTGAAACCTTGATTGTCATTTATGCTAAAGTTCTTTGATGAGTTACCCTATTATTGCTTTAATGTATGAGTATGAACACTATTTCCAAAATCATTTTGACAGTGGAACCACATACTATTGCCTAATAAACAGTCTTTATCTTTTTTTCCTTTTTATTTTTTTTTAAGAATGGGCAATATCTAACTGAAATTATGCTAAAATCCACAGATTAATTACTTTTCTAGATAAATTTGAGAAAGTCAGCATCTATGGATAAGGTTAATTCTTTTTGCTGTTTTTAAAAGCAGAACAAATGGAGGGGTTTTTTTGTTGGTACTTTAGATCAGGAGCAAACCAATGACTCACGTGAACTTTAATTCTAAGAGAGCTATAGTCCCATTGTCAAAGATAGCATTTGAGAAGATGGAGCATGCATGAGATTTATTCCTTGTACAAAGTATACCTCAACCATGTAGCAAGCAGAGATATTGCCATGGGAAAAGGCTTTAGTGGTCTGTGAAATGAACTTCTGCTGGTTGTTAACAGGAAATTAGAGGGACCGAAAAAATTTTATAAAGTTGGAACGGTTCATACACATCAATGAAGATGTGGAAATTAGCCACGTCAAAAAGTAAATCCGATACTTTGTCCAGTATATTATGGAAGCACTATTGAGTTCCTGGGAAAAGCCCCGTGTACTCACAGATCTGTTCATCATAGAAAATAAGTAAAACCAGATTTGTCAGAGGCATAAATAACATGAGACCTTCATTCCTCATCTAGGTCACGGTGAACCTAAAATGGGATGCAAAAGCCTACTTAGGAACAGGTAACTTGAGAAAAATGAAGTTGCTTATGGAGCATGAACAAAAAGTCATATTAATTCCTACAGTATTCAATAGCTATAGTTGTGGTGAAAATTATTATGTCATATTTATGAAGCATCTTTGAATTTCTCGAGAGGAAGTAGAATTTTGATTAGCCATAGAGCGGGGAGGTCTTGAGAATAACGCTGGATTTTTTTGCAAGGAAGTTTCAACAATTGCAACATACTCCCTCCAGTGGCAAATACTCTAGACTCCATTCTACCGGCTACACTTAGAACCCAGAACCATTATTGCTGACGGTGAACAAACCAGAAATAATTGTTTGACTGGCAGGGATCATGGTGATCTTGAATTCATGACAGTTTTATTTGGTTGGGAGCTTTTGTTTTTGTTTCTGTTTCTGCTTCTGTTTTTGTTTAAGTCTAGAGGGATAAGAAAAGCATTTACCTAGCAATCATTCATTTTAACTGTCCAAGTGTGAAGTTTGCTCATAAACTGTATGAAATGGACTGATATATAGTCATATGACATTAAGCAGACTAGTCTTTATTTTGCCAATAGGTCATGCCCAGTTAATAATGTGGTCAGTCAGTAGCAACACAGCTCGTGTGTCAATGAGATTTTAACAAGGTGATTCCCAAATGACTCTTCCATGAGTTAAGAAAAAATAATGAAAACTTTGAGCTGATGAGGTTCAATAAGTTAGCTGTAGCCCTTTGGAAAAGAGGAGTAATAATGTCTATTGGATATTTGATGCAAACTTTGGACTGTTTTTTTCTTGAGAACTCACCAGTATTTTCCAGTACCATCCTGTATTATGGGATAATAGTACTCCTCTGCGTATCAGAGACTTATTGACCACCATTTCTTTAATCAAAACTATTACCATGAGAAACATTTTATTAAGTAATCTCTCCTTTTTCCAATAAAGTATTTTCTCAACCTTTTTCTACCATTGTTCTACAAGTGTCGAGCAAGTTCCTACTTTTTTCCCCTGCAGAATATACTGTTACTGAATTTAGACTCCTGAAGGAAGGTTTTTCCTCATATTGAGGTAAAAGCATCCCTTTCATTTATTCATGGGAATCTTACAAATTTTCTCCATTTAGATAATTTTGCTAATTGCACAAGTATTACCTGTAAAGTTGCCTCTCATTAACCACTCCAGAAGAACTGTGTCGGTCTTTTCAGAACAGGTCCCATTTCCTCAGTCTCTATTACAGTTAAACACAACAAACGAATGCAATATTTTAGCTGAAATCCCAATGGTAAAGGGTCTCATCACCTTTCTCTCACGAATTTTCTCCATGTTCATAGTTACAATGGTCTCTTTCAGGTCTCAAACTACAAAAAATTTGCTTCTAATGAGCTCTCCGCTATTATTTCTAGTTCAAAAGGCAAACCTTAACTATACTGTTTTCTAGTGTTTTTTCTCATTTACCATTTGAGTTTTGAAGTAGCAGTCTTCAGATATCTTAGTAGCTGCTTTCCTACACCACTATTTTCTTCAGCTCCACCTTTTTAGGCCCATTTTTAATACACTTCTGACATGACAGATATAAGAATCACCTGTGAACTTTATTAGCAAACTACTTAGACCTACTTCTAGATTGCAACTGTGATGTCTATATAAGAAATAGTTTATTGTTGTTTTCTGACTGATTTCTGGTGTGCCCTTTTCCCCTGTTTGATGTGTTTTTTCTTACTCTACTTTTTGTTTGAAGTCCTTTTGCCTGTTTCAGGTCACATGCGAGTAGTGCTCCACACTAATATGTTTTACACATAGGAGTGGATGAGATGGATCATTTCATATTTTGCTTAAATTGAGCTAACAGTAAGTAACAAGAGGGAGTGGTACTTATAATTAATCCTCGGGTAAAGATTTAAGAGTGCCGTAAGAAAATAAGTAGGTACTTTATTCATAGGACTGGGAACTGAAATAAAGTTGTTTGTGTCTAAATATCACTGAACGGCAAAGTGATTTGCTTGGAGGTAGAACAAATCAATAATAGAATTTCGCAGTATTTCTAGTAAGTTCACATTATTTCCATTTAGTTTCCTGTTATTCCTTGTATGTTTCCTGGTAGTGGGCTAGTATACAGTTGTAATTGTCAACCTGTAGGCTTATTCTGTTCCTTCCACTTCCTCTCATTCTCCCCCAGACAGGTCTCTCGCTCCTAGAACTGGCGTGTCTTGATGCTAGAAATGAAAGTAATAAACCATTTCTACTTGCTCCCTCCCATTGCTGACCTGCCCTTGTACCCCTCAAGTTGATATACCTCAACGCTTCCAAAATGCTAGTATTGAAAATCACCATTACAAATGAAGCAATTCTTTCCTTCCAAACCCCCTTGGACTGAAAAAATAAACAGGAGGTTCTTTTACAGCATTCTTTTTCATCTTTGAAGCCTGTTACCAGACTCAGCCATCAGCCATAGTTTTTCTAACCTAAGCAGTCCCCATTCTTATAGCATGTTTGAATGCATTCCTGTGACTGCTTTAGAACTTGCCTGCCCTTTCAAGTGTGGAACCCCAAAGAAAACAGACTGTTCTGGCTGATATCTTACCAACAGTGAGCAAAGCAGAATATGAATAATTCTTTTCTTTTTCTTTCTATATACGAGTAACAATGGTGTATGTAATACCAATATCATAGTTATTTTTCATCGTTTGTCACTGACTATGCTGGTTATGCTGACTACAACTTGCTTATGCTGTCTAACCTGTAATTCCACATTTTCTATTTGTGCATTTGATTTTTTTCTGCCTAAGGGAGCATTTACACTGGTAAATTGCAGTAAGATAGGGTACGAATTTGCAGCACACTGGCTTCTCTATGCCAGTTTCCCCTGTGGATACTTGTAGACTGCACTAATGCCGGCTCTGTGCAACATGTGGAGTAGACGACACCACGCAGAGCTATACTTACTGCTTAGCAAGAGTGTCAGCATGAAAAGTTAGTACGCAGCAGCAAGTGTACTGTAAATTCATGCTTTAGTTTGCTTTACTAACGTGCTTGTGCAGACAAGCCCCCAGTGTAGTTCTCTGCACTTGTCTCTATTGAATTTCCTGTTATTGATTTCAGGCCATTCCTCCCATTTATCAAGATGATTTTGGTATTCAACAATGTATCCCTCTCCTCCCCTTTTCCCTTTCAAAGTTACAACATCAGCTCTTCATAGTCTTTAATGATATTGTAAATCATTGCAAGATGGCACAGGTGGGGTCTTAACATTGCCAGAAAAACCAAGATGGCATTTTTACAGTTACAGTTTTTAGACTACAATCACTCAAGTTTAAAGAAATGATTATTTGGGGACTAAACAGAAAACTCACCAGATTATTCACCAAAAGAGATAACTTTCATGTGTTGAGGGAGTGAGATACTTTTATCATTTGTCTGCTTTTGGGAGGAAGGAAGGTCATAAACTTTAAACCTTAAGTAGATTTTTGTGTGTAAAATCAAGGCAGAAAAATGTTTCTCTTGGAACTAGTGAGTGTCATTAAAGGCCTAATTCCTTCTTGTACTAATGAGTGAAATAATTCCCCACAGGAGAATATCTGTAGTCTCTTTGGGATTTATGCTCACAGTTCCTAATGGATTAGAAGTAGCCCTTACCCCTGGCCTGTTACTATGTATGCGTTACAAATATAATCTTTGTCTGGATCAGAGGTTCCAGTCTGGGGGAATGGCTTTTGTGTAACTTGTATAAGACAAGCTCCTACATTTTAATGGGTACCACACACCTAAGAGAAGCTATGCAAGGTTGTATTATATGTTAATACTACCTTTTCATCAAAACAAAGACTTGAACCTTTATGAATACTATTTGATTTGGATCATCATTAAATTTTGGTCATTTAGTTTTAAACTGGATTTGATCCTTCTTTGTAAAATTTTAACTGCAAATATTTGGAAGACAAAATTCACCTACAGCTACCCTTTACACTTTTTTACTATTAGCTGTCAGCTCTCTCTTTACCTCTGGTTCTAACGCGGATGTTATAATACGTGGAGTAGCTTCTTATGAAAACAAAGCTTCGGGTCTATTTGGTTACTTGCAGGCAGAGACAGACTTGGCCAGTGCTCTGATTAGAATGGACATGAAGAGGAAGCCATATAGTTGCATTAACACACTGTCCTGTTCTAATAAACCTCTGTGACAGGTTTAAACGTGAGAACATCACTGAAGTGGTACAGTTGCACAGCTTTTGGGCTGGAGGGAAGTAAAATCACAGGATAGCTGAAGTCAATTGAAGCCTGTCTGTAAAAAAACCTCACGATCTAATTTGTGGAGCCTGGACTAGAACTCAGGAAGAGGTTTCATTTAACACCAGTCTGCAAATTGCTGGTAAAAGTTTTCCGTTTATTCTTCTGGCCTGTTGTGTCCAGCCACTCAGTCTTGTCTTTTTCTCTGAATCAGATCTCACGGTAGCTGCAGCATAAGTCGAATCAGCCCTCAGTTCTTTCTTTCCTTCAAAGAACTGAGCAAAGATTTCCTTTTAAAAATATACTGGGTTCATCCTCACCATTCCTATGAGAACCATCTGGTTACAATACTTGGCTAGAAAGTGGAAGATATGAATTCAGTTCTCTATTCTGTCAACCTCCCCACTGTAGCTGCATTTTCTAAGGCTACACTTCCTATCCTTTTCTGTTCTATGTGCTCTGAAAAAGTCTACCAGATCAAATGCCTCCAAGGATTCAGGAAGAGAAATGTCTCAGGCTTAGGTATATGTTAGGTATTCAAATGTTCATTGTGGTCAGTACTTAAGCAGAGTAGGAACTTTTAAGTATCCTGGAATTTTATCATTAAAAATTGTGAGAAGTGTAGATTTTGCCTCCTTGCCTGATAGACAACAGCTGAACAAGGGCAATTTTGGCCTGAAGTCTTTTGGGGAAGGGGGTCTGGCTATTCAATGTGACTATATGGCCAGTCAACAGTTAAGCAAGAATTTGTGAAACTTTGGGTTCAGTGTCATAAGAACAAGCTTGATGGGCCTCAAGGTGCATTTGTCCTTCTGTGAACCTAACCTCTACAGCTTAATTAAACAGAGGAAAGACCATTTACATTGCAATGGAGAGCAGTGTCTCTCTCTCTATTTACTTGTTCACTGATTAGTCAATATACTCAGAGTTTATTTGCAATGTTGTTCACTATTCGAACAAAAATACCAATTATTCTCAGTTGCCTCACAGCCTGACTAGCATAAATTGCCTCATTTCCTGCAGACATTCTGTCAGAGGTGGGTCATTCCATTCTTCAATTATTTATATTTCTGTTGTTATTAGTCCTGTTAACTATCAGCGCAAGTAAGGGCAGAGCGGAACCTTGCCTTTCCAAGGACTATGCTGGTGGGAGGCGACAATGACTGCTGAGCGGCTCTTCTGTGTGGCACTGCATCAGCTCTTGCATCCATATAGTCTCTTCTCACTCACGCTGCTTCCTGCTCTTCAAGGAAGGAAGACAGATCTGCCTCCTTTTCCCACCCGTGGCCGTTTCTGCATGTCCTGTTTGAAGATCCCCACACTTCCCTCTGTCCCCTTCACCACTACCCTAGACAATTATGTAAGGGCCTCTATTGCGCATATTCCACTTGAAGAAAAACCATTCTGCTGAGAGATGACAACATTTCTTCATCTACAATTACAGGTCATTGTTTTGAAGTTTCTGAAAAGAGCTATTGAAAAGCATCATTACTGCCAATCTTTTCTTTGTAAGTTTGAACTATCAAATGCCCTTAGTGTATTGAAAAAATCATGTACAGACAATCTGAATCATGAAGAGTAGTTTGGAAGGTCTGTGGACTGAAAATAAATTGCTGGTTATAAGAGATTTGACTGTAAGCTCTGTCTGTCTGCCAATCATTTGAAGTAACCTAACTGGACATCATCTGCAAATGGGTATAATGTGTTTGATTTAAGGGTTGATATTTTCTTTTGTGCGCATTTTCAACTATGGAATGAGTTATCATGCTCTAGCATTTCACTGGTCAGGCAAGTCACATTGCATCATTTGCACAGAAGTCATACTTACAAGGTCAAATTTACACTCTGAGGCATGCAAGTCTTCTAAGTATTCACATTGGGTCAGTTTTTGGTCTGTATTTCCTGTCATTCTTTGCTTAAATAAAAACACTGACATGATCTGAAGTACTCCGTTTTGGAGCAGTCTCAAATGCCTATCTGACTGTTCATGTGATACCTAACTTCAAGCCCACTGAAATCTGTGACAAGATTCTCATTGGAGTCACTGGATTTTCTGTCAGGATTTTAGTGAATACTACCAAAACCTAAAGACGTCACAGGCTACGTAACGGTGTAACTATCTCATAGACTGACATTACTGAATCTTCTCACTGAGATGGACAAGACAGCTGAATCAGTCTTTCCTTCTGTTTTTGAGAGGCAAGATCTAGTCAGTGGATATATGACTTCATGGCTGGTCTTCCTCATGTTCAAAAATAAACACTTCTTCATCCCACTCCCAGGGAACATAAAGATTGTGATCTTGATATTGCAACAGGAACAGTCCTACAAAAGGTCCTGTCTCCCTTGAGACCATTGCAAGAAGAGGAACGGAACTATTGCTTTTTGTCGTTTGTCAGATGGCTACTAATTTATTGCTTACTATTATTTACAATTTACGTGATGGGATCTGTGATCTCAGACATTGTGAAGCCAAAAAAGAGACAGTCCCTGTCCCAAAAACTAGCTAAACTGAGATGGGAGCTTGAAAGTGTGTATTATGGATCATAAAAAGGAAGGTTAGGGAGGAAGAGGAGGAAAAGGAGATATGGAGGTACGGCCTCGTATCTCAAAACTATCTAAATGCTGCTGCACCCTATTGCTAGGAAAAAATGTTTATCTGATAAGTATGCTCTGAACTGGTCTCATCAAACACCTGATACCTTGTGGGCTTGTAAAATGAAAGCCTTAAGGACAAGCATAGGGGTATACAATATAGCAACACTCAAGAGAAGAGCAATAGAACAGTTGTGAAAAAGAAATACAGCATGAGAGCAAGGTAGAAAAATACATAATAAAACCTGCCATCCTATTCCAGTAGCTACAGGGGAGTTTTCTGTACTGTGCTCCATTGCATGGTGTAGATAGACCCTTAGTTTTAAGCCTCTCTTCGTTTCCACATCTATTTTCTCTTCCCCTTCACCTGATGGGTCTTCCTGTCCCAAGAGGAAGAAACATCTGTGTGTGTCACATTTTTTTTCCTGTGTAGCTTAATTGCTAAATGACCTGATCTCATCCTGACTGGAAGCTGAATTTAGTTTTGCTGCAGTAAAGGACCCTGCAGAACACTGCTGCCCATATTGCAGATTCAGCCTGGTTCTCTCTACCACAGGACGTGGCAGTCTTCTGAAATCATTTTCTAAGATGCTTAACCATATCTTTGCACCTAGCTAACATGTAGTTAGGTCTTGCCACCAAAGACCCCTAACGGCCACCTCAGGGTTAGATATTTGCTCTGTTGAGCACAACAGTACCTCAGGAATTGCCTAAACAGTCAGAGGCTGCCACTTGCACACAACCCTTCCAATGCTCTGAGCTGGTCAGACTGGCTCATACCAATAAATCCATTTGAGAAGCTAGGATTGTTAGCAGGGACACAGCCACATACAGACCTATCTAAATCGCTCTGAAGTCTCAGCTAGCTTTGAGAATCTGGCTTGGAGCATGTGTGGAGCTGATGCATAACAGTCACCGCCTGCCTGTGGAGACAGGCCATAAATCTTAAAAAGCTGGCGCTAAGGATTTATGCAGATGAAGAACAGAACTTGCAACGTTACCTTCTGGAACACCTTCTGTCAACTTCCAGCAATGTGTCATTACCCAGGTGAGATATTAAATGGTCTCATTGCCTCAAATTCCATGGAGTTGCATTTAGCCTATAGTTAGTAGAAAATACTCTACTACATGAAAGGACTTGTGATTTTTTTTTTTTTTTCAGATCAGATATCTGCTACCAGACCTGCTCTCTTTGACAGACAGAAGCTGCATGAATTGATAAGCAGTTTCTGTATCCATGAACTGCTGGATATTGTGTTTACTGACTACTTGAGTTATACTTGGGTAATTTGGCACATATCATGTAGAAAACACAGTAAACTGCTCACTCATGGTTTTGCTAGTTGTTTTTTTTTTCAGAGCAATGTAATTTTCTTTTGCGAATTCATTCTACTTACAGTAAACTTGCTGTCTATTATCCATTGCAGTCCTTGTGATTATCTGAATTTTTAGTACATTTTGTGGCAGAAACCATTACAAAGCCTGAAAACATTTCCATCATTTATGTATATCCAGACAACTTCAAGTGATTTTCTTCTAATGGGAGTTTTCTCTTTCATAGCCCTAAAGAACGTTTGATATGCTTTTGACAACATACTAATTCTAATGTGTAGTAGAAGAGCTGCTGTGAGTGAGCACACTGTCAGTTTTGTAAAAACATTCAGCACAGCCCACATTTAGATCTGTATCTTTGATATGCAGAGTCTAAATACTCCATTTCCATTGAAAATTCTCTTTAGAAAACATATTTCAGTTCATTTCACACTGTGTTAATTGTGTAACACACTGTAACCATTACCTTTTACCAGCCACAGTTGCTCATCTAATGGGAAATGATGACTTTAACAAGGAATTATTAGATCTGTTTGATCTGAGAATGCACATGTGGACAATGGGGGCTGCTGGCTGGAACATGCACCATTTTCTCCCCCTATGAGTACATAATTGAATTACAAGTCTCATTTTAGGAAGAAAAAAAGCGTCAGTAAGCCTTATGTTCTGCAGCTAGCCCTAACAAGTGGCAAATCTTATTTAATATTGCTAAATAAATATGGGACATTTAATGTTACCACAAAGGTAGTTTAAAATATGTCAGATTTTCTAAATGGAGAGTGGATAGACAAAACAGTTTTTATTGTAGATTAGAAACATTTTTGGCTATTTTTTCATTATATACCACTACAACTTTGAAATTTGATACTAGGGATCAGCATCTCAGAGCTTTACTACAAACAGGAGGAACACGTGCAAGTATCAGAAGGTAATGTTTTACACTATCTAATGAGAAAACAGTGTTTTTTTCAACAATGTTACTTTAAAGATGTTTCTGGATTTGTTGGTCAGGGAAGTGAGAGACTTACACTCTTGCTGTGAGACACATCTCATGGGAACATAAGCTCTGAATGTACCATATTATACTCTACCATTGCTATCTACTCTTTACTGGTGGAATAGTCAATACTTTTGTTCTAGAAATTGAGAGAGATAAGTGAAATGCCACTCTAAAATGACTTGGGAACCTGAAGTCCGGTTTTTGTAAGTCATTGAGAGACATAGGAGTTTTAGGATATCTACCCTGCACAGCTGTGAGCAGAAAAGACAGGTCTCTCTCCTAATAGAAATTTCTCCTATTCAGCAGCTATGCCAGTCTCAGCAGGGTTCTTAGTCCAAGCAACCATCCCAATCTGAGAGGGTAAATACACTTATTGGAGTGGACCTGAACTGATGTGACTACTCCACTTCAGGACCTCTGTGAAACATCCCATCACAAGCTGTAGATAACTGTAGCCCTAAGTCTCCTTGACAGTCATTTCCTAGGACTTTCAAAATAATTCAGCTCCCAAAACAACAGATTGGTGCTTAGATTCATAGTATTGGCACTACTGCTGTTTTCACAGCTATAACTACAGCCTAACCTCCCAGGTGTCCAATTCAGTTATGTATATAGTCTCTTGCAACTGGCAGCTTCAAAGCAACCAAAGCACTGCTGCAACTTGCCCTACTGATTATGTGCTCAGAGTGCTGGCTCCAGCCTTGAGGCCTTGAAGATGGACTATTACAGAAACTGGGAACATCTAGTTTGTGAATGATATATAATTCACATAAAGTGCCTAATGCTTTCTATCCTGTAAACTCTGTAGCAGAAGGGCCAGATTAAAGTCCCTAACAGCTGGAACATCTGCATAAACAACAGCCAAGTGGCACCAGCTGTGTCTGAAAGAGGTACAGTAAAACGGAAGAGAGATTGAGGAGCCTAATTTCATGTGAGATCCACAGTGGGACAAGTTATCTGTCTTGGTGTTATCAAATCCAGCTCCTCAGTCCTTCCATGCCCTGCTCCCACTCTTCCCATGACCTCTAAGTGGTGGATCGTGGATGACTACATAACAGCTTAATAGCTGTTAACAGCTTAACATAAATCCACCTGGGACCACTGACAGTATGTTTGATCAGGTAGAAGACCACTAAATCCTTCTAAAAATTGGGCCCAAACACCTTTATAAAAGATTGTGCTGCCACAGATGAACATGCCCTTAGGTGGCCCTGTGGATGTCTTTTGGGATAAGTGTGGGGCTGCCTGCGGCCTGCAGCAGCTACTAGGCTTTCAGGTCAGTGCAGCTCATGGAAGTGGTGCTCAGCGCATGCAAACCTTATAGCATCATGAAGTCCCAAGAAGCCAAGTTACACATGTGAGGTGGGATGTAGCTGAACTTGGGCATTGCAGGCCCAGCAAAGGATGGTACTGCTGAACTGTGAGCCCCGTTCCTTGTGACTGCTGTTTTGTCGTTCTTTCCACTCCCCTGGTTTCACGAGCTGGTATTTGCCTTATATTGCCTTATATACTTCAGATACTTTCCAAAGTGAATGTGAGATACCTGAGTCACAGAATCAGAATCACCGAATGGATGAGGTTGAAGGGACCTCTGGAAGTCCAACTGTGCTCAAGCAGAGTCACCTAGAGCAGGTTGTTCAGGACCAGGTCCATCCAGATAGCTTTTGAATATCTCCAAGGATGTAGAGTACACAATCTCTCTGGGCAACCTGTGCTCCATCACCCTCACAGTAAAAGTGTTTCCTGATGTTCAAATGAAACCCTCTGTGTTTCAGTTTGTGCCCATTGCCTCTTCTTCTGCCACTAGGCACCACTGAAAAGAGCCTGGCTCTGTCTTCTCTACAGTCTCCATTCAGAAACTTTGCACTTTGATGAGACTCCCCCTGGGCCTTCTTCAGGCTCAATAGTCTCAGCTCTGCTTCTATGAACACTGCTTTAGTCCCTTAATCATCTCTGCGGCCCTTTAGTGGACTGTTTCCAGCATTTCCGTATGTTTCTTGTACTGGGGAACCCAGAACTGGACCCAATACGCAAGGTGTGGCCTCGCCAGTGCTGAACACAGGGGAAGGATCACAACCCTTGACCTGCTGGCAATGCTCCTGATGAAGCCCAGGACACTTAGCCTTCTTTGCTGCAAGGTCAAAGTCACTTACGTTCTTAGAAAAATGTAACTAAAGGTACACAAAATGCTATGTTTTTTTTCACTCCGTGCCTAATCTTCCAAACAAAGATAATTAAATATTGTTGTGAATAATTTTATTTTTTAATTTCAAACCAGCTGAACTAGGTCTTGCACTGTGTGAAGAGCAAGCAGAAAACAAAAGTTGGGTTGAACTTCAGACAGTACTATGCTCTAGTGCACCTTTACATGTGAGAGTGGTTCCATTTATTTCAGTGGGACCAGCCTTGAATAGATAAGACCTCCAGAATACAAGAAATTACTCCATTCTCCCTTAGCCCTCTTTACATAGACCTATGTGCAGATAATGACTAGCAATGCATTTTGAAAATTGCTAAATGATTATCTGAATCCTATTTAAACCTCAATATGTTAGTGTTTGCAGCAGAATTTGCCTCATTTCACCACACCTAAAATGCCTACATCTGTTCAGTAGCAAATGCTTTGGATTTTCAGTGCCCCAAGACACGTATGCAAAATGAAAGCTTGATAGAAATATAATCTATGTATCTCAACAGTTTATTTACAGAAGTCTCAACTTAGATATCTAAAATTATACATTCTGATATGAGATCTAATTTTCAGCAAGGGTTGCACGCCCACCGTGTAACCAGTGTTGGAGGTTACTGATATTAACCATTCCTGAAATGCTTTTCAAAAAGAAAGTGCCAGACATTTCCATATTCAGTGAAGGCAGGATTTAGTGAAGTCAAGCTACCTCATCGTTCTCTTTCAAGGCTACTATGCTATGTTTTGAATATAAAGACAATATAAAGTCTTTCTGAATACAGTGAGATATTGTATTTTCCTCTGAAATGGGTATTATTTTGATTCCTCACTCACTCTCTACATTGGCTTTGAGATTCACTGCCTCTTAGAATATGCTATCAGAAATGTCATTGCATTTCTGGGTAGCTTATTGGAAATATTTGTTGCAGCTTTGATTTTTCTTCATTACACTGTTATTTAGCTTATATGATGGAACACCGATAAATTGGACTTTGCTCATATTCCATATCACATTGGTTTGAATTACAATGCTCAAACCTCCCAGTAAGCAAAAGCAAAACTGGAGAGATTACATCTTTGATAAGATTACAGTCCCCTCTTGTAAGTAATATTAAAATTGACTCTCTGAATATAATCAAGAATTTGTCCGGTTATCTTTAATTGATCTCCCTAGAAAGACAGTACAAACTGCAAATGAAATTGCAGCACATTACAAATCAAAGCAATAATATAAAATCAGAGTAAAACAAAATGGCAATTTGTGTCTATCTTGGACCTTAAAAGTTATAACTTGTCTCTAACTGACAGGAGAAGTCATCTCCTGTTTATGGAAACAGTAAGTACAGTGAGACATCTAGGACAAGAAAAAATGACATTCAATGTCAAGACATTGAAAAATGTTTTCCTTCTTTGTGGGTGTGGTTAGGCTTAATAAACCTATTGAGGAAAATCTGGAACAAAAGTAACATTTCCATACATGGCTTTTTAGGCATTACCAATCACAGTGGATTCACTGCCACCTTTATTTGAAATCAATACCATACCCTAATTTTAGCCTCCTGCTGCATTTTCTGCAAGGCAGTAGGCTAGAGTTCTGTCTATTAAAAAATTTTAAAGTCTGTTAGACCAGTGGCTTATAGGTAGGTGTTTGGAAAGTCCCTCAAGTTCCCTTCTTTTATGAGGTATGTGCACAGTCCTGTAGTCATTGCAGTCATCTTTCTGGATGTGGTTCAAGATACACAATCCATTGCTGATTCCAGCATGTGCTGGTGGCCTTGCACAGATTTGGCCAACTCTTGGTGTTCTCAGTTCATAATTTCTTACAGATTCAACCGGACCTCTGGTCACTGGACCATACCAGTTCTTGTAAGACTATCAGATGCTACATCTCAGCATGCCCTTTTAATCTCTTCAGCCTGGTGTTTTACTGTGTTATTTCTTCATCTGTACCCATAAGTACCTATAGAAATTATTCACACACACTCACACAGAAGAGGTAATACTTGTTTCTTCGCTAAAACTTGGCTACTTGGATAAGTACTTATGAAGAAGATGGTGAAGAGGTTTTCCTCTGCAGCCTACCAAGAAGTGATAACCAGGTTTATGAAATAACTTTCAACAGTATTGACAATTTCTGCAGATGTTGTTTATGTTAAATGTCTCCAGTGAAGTCACTGACAGGTTGAAATATGTATTTATAAGTAGTTCTAGTCATACATTTATGTTGATATACCTGTGACTACATCTTGGTAAGTCACTATTTTGTAGGTTGTGAAACAGTTGCTTCAATTATTTCATGTCATTGTCGTATGCCGTGTGTTGGTGTACATGTAGGTATATAAGACCATAAGGAAATATGTGTAAATACATGGTGAAATTCTCTTTGATTAGTAGTGCATTTACAATGATTAAATGTCTTGTCTTGTTGCAAATAAGTAAAAATGCTTAAATACTTGGTGTGGTATTCTTAATATCATTGTTCATGATCTGTGCTACTTGAGCACTTAAATTCCCCAACCCTGGTTCTCTACTGTATCAGTTACTGTGCAAACCATCAAATCAGCTGAATAAGAACTTTCTTCTTTTGCCCATATACTGTAAGTTATGTTCCTCTATGGATAAAAAGAGGAATATGTGCTCTATGTATCTACATACAATTACAAGTGCAACACAACCACACAAATAGCTCAATTTCATATTCCGTATTTCTGTTAGATGTAAGATTAAAACATCATTGTAAAATTCAGGATGGAAAGAGCCTTCTGCTCATGGTTAACTATGAGCTCAGCCCGGGATACTGAGGTTCTTGAAAATCTCCAAGGACAGAGGCTGCCAGCCTTTCTGGGCAAACTTTTCTATTGCTTAGCTGCCCTCACGGTGCAATTTTTTTGCCTTTCATCTAGGCTGAACCTCTGTTATTTCAAATTATGTCTATGCCATCCTTCCACCATGCACTTCTGTGAAGAGCCCTTCTTGATGCCCTCCTTGTATGTTCTGTCATTCAGGTTCCCCCAAAGCCATCTCTTTCCCACACTGAACAAGCCCAGTTCATTCTGATACAGTAAGCTGAATTTTCATGAATAGTCATGACATTCTTGTACAGGAACCTGTAGAAAATATATATTTTTTATATTATTTGACCAAAAAGTCAGTTTTTGTTGAGCCTGTGTGTGCCTGGTTGCTATGAGGTTCATATTCACATTGGATACACTGTGATGAAAGGTCAAATATTGCTTAAAAATTATTTGTCTTGATTTTTTTTTGCAGTAAAAAGAGAGTTGAGGGAGATGTTTAGAAAGGTGAGAACGGAGAGTTCTTTGTTTTGTTGCTTCTTGTGGTTATGAAAACCATGAAATTACAGAGAGTAGCATGGCTGACAGCTATGATTACCATACAGAAACAACAAAGAGATCATTATAATATTATTCTGAGTCATAGGAAAGAGGTGAAATCCAAACCTGAATGTCCGACAGCCATTAAAGGTCTGTAAAGTCCCACAGCCTCCATGATGGAAGAACTCTTTTTAGATGCAAGAAACAACATTTGCCCCCTTTCCTCTATGAGACTCCCCCAGGAGAATTTTGAGACAAATTGCAAACTACTTGGGCTGGTCAGATTCCTTTACAAATCTTTTCAGATTCTAATCTAAAATGATTATTCAGCAAATGTAGTTATTCCTTTCTGATTCAGTAACAGACAAGATAACATTGATTATCCAAATCAATTCATAGCTCTTTCAAATATTATTTGAAACAAATTACTTGATGTCCAAAACAATTTTCAGTCTGTACAAAATACACAGAGAAAACAATCTCTGCCTTGAAGAGGTCAGGATCAAATCTGAGATGGGTCACAATGAATGCAATAAACGACAAGGCAAGGAGAAGAAAAAATTGAAAGGATAGGGGTGAAAAAGTTTAATAGTTTCATGGCTTGCCACGCACACACAGAGCTTGGTAGTTACAAATCATGTAGAAGTTTTGCCTTGTTTTATGTGCCTAGCCAGAAGGTTCATTGCACATCATATGTAAACAAGCTGATGCAGGTAAAAGTGCTACACGTCAGTCCAGAGGTTCTGGATTTCAGATGTGAGATAGGTGTTTCCTCACATGCACTGGACAGCTATGGTTGTTTTTCCATTTGCTATGTTGATAAAGCATCTGACTAAATGAAGCCCTCTAAAGGTTCTCTGTGTTAACATCCGGTACAAATCATAGAATTTACTTAATGCTGTAAAAGTACTCGCAATTTTTCTCTTCCCATCTGCATTATTCTAGTTGTCTGTTACATTGGACAACTTTGGTTTTCATGTTGTCAATATCACACTCTACAAACCCACAGCTCAATGCAGTTCTGGCGTTTGTTCTCATATTTAAAATTTGCTAGGGTTTATTCTTTGAGACTTATATAATGAGTGAGGCTTTTCCATTTAAAGTGTATTAAATTAGTTTTGTATACTTAGTTTGCCAATACATTTAGAAAGAATATTCGACTTTCGCTTGAAAATCTAGAATTTCAATGAACTGTTTGTAGAATAACCACTTGTTGTCAAAGAAACTTTCAGAGTGACCACATTTTTATTTTGCATGTTAATCTCACCCTTTATCAGTGTACATTCCATTAAAGAAGATGAAAGACCCTACAATGGACACTCCAAACTCCTAATGGCAGTTGCTATGTCCACAGTTCAACTCAAAAAAGCAACCTACAAGTCCTATTAAAACACGCTTGCCAAAATCTCTAGAGGACAAACAATCCAAAAAGGAGGGAGATAATAACATTCAAGGTTTTGGACAAATGGCTGCGGTCAAATTAGGATGAACGTACAGCGTTCAATGGGAACGTTAGGAAACTTTAACTTCCCAGTTATAGTTCTGCTAAAGGTAGTAGGACCTGTGTATTTTTTCATGTGATATTAACAGATTTTTTAACCTAGTAATCCTAAAAACAACAAAAGGGCACGTTATTTCCTTTTGATAAGTAATAAAGATCTTTTAGGAGAGTCAGTCAAAAAAGATGATTCAGTAATACTAATAATGATAATGTAAACAAAACCAGGTTTACAATTTATAACATTGAAGTCTGGAAGCAATCTGTACAGAAAAATCTGAGGAACCTTAACATCTGCAGGTCAAAGATGCAAAAACACTCTCGTATATATAGCTTAAATGAGGGAAAAAAAAAACCACTATGGGAAAAGTCTGAATTCAGGTGTATATGACTGAATATCATCTCCAAGAGTGGAGTGAATGCATACTGTACAACAGAAAAATTCCAGTTACAAGCATAAAATAAATCCATAAAAATTGACTGGAGAATTACAGATATTTTTCTCAACGTATTACCATAGTTATGAAACAAAGTTTTGACTTGCTGATACGATCTCAGTAGTATGTTGTATAAAAGATTTTGGGAATATTTTAAAGAAATGAAAAATTAAAGATATGAAGGAAAGCAGAAAAGGGGATAACATATTGAAATGAACTTTGATGATGACTAAGTTTGTGAATGCAGAGGAAGACTGGATAAACTTGAGAAGTCTTGGCTTCTGTAAGTTTAACTTTGAGGCGTTAAGAATACTAGTTAGTGAAGTCATTGAAGACAGAAAATCTCATGACAGAACCAGAATCTCTAAACCAAAGAATACCATATAAGTTAATCGCATTCATGAAAGGTAAAATCGTACCTGAAAAGGTACAGAGAAGGCTATTAAGATGAGCAAATGAATCAGAAGTCTACCTTACTCCAGATTATCAGAGGCTGGCTTGTTTGGTATAGAAGATGAAGCCTGAGAGGGACATAAATATTTTCTATATTTATTTTGGGGGACTAAAAACCAGAGAAGGAATAAAATGGTTTAAACAAAAAGAAAACAGGTCATTTTAACAGGTGGCAGGCAACACTAACAGGTTTCTCTACGAGTGCTAGCCTGTTCAGTATACAGTGTAGATACATCACAGAAGAGATCAGGACAGGGATTATATTTCACTGCACTGTAAGGCATTTGAATGGTAATCAGTGATGCAAGAGAAACAGGAGACACAAAGGATTAGTGCAACATTTAGGACTGATTTCAGGTTTGACTCGAATATGTGGCTATACATAAGGACGCAATGGTATTCCAGATAGAGTTTTTACTGTGTCTTCCCTGAAAAGATCTGCCAGGCATTGGGTCATCCTTCTTAGTCTTTGGGGTACATTTGGATGGATAAAGAGGCTCTTCTGTTTAATTGTGTTAGTTCACTTGATTTTAGCCAATGTCCTTGCAGAGCCAGGCTAACACATCTGAAGTCATGTTAATTGACCATGTTGTCATGTCCCTATCCCTGATGTTTTCTCCTGAGGCTGACTGAGCCTGAAAAGCAGTAGCCTATTTTGTCAAGGGTTTTTAATTGGGTTAAAGTCTCCTGAACAAGCACCACTGAGAGTTTCACTTATAGCCTCAACAGAGGGCTTAAATAATGAGCGCAGAACTTTTGCAAACCTTTTGGTACTGGATAAATGTCTGCTTACAAAATCCCTTTCTCAGCTAAAAAATAAAACATAAAAATGAGTCTTCTGCTGATTAATTGTATTTTAGAATAGCTAGTAAGATGTAAATTGGTTTCAAAAATTAGGCTTCTGAGGGGAAACTTTGATTAAATCCCTAGAAACAATAAATCAGCTATAAAAATAAGCAAAGTAAGACAGGGACAGGGTTGTCTTTTTTTTTTCCTTATGGATGCCCTCTTGTGTGGGAAGTAACACAGATATAATATTGATGTAAGACACAGAAATAACATTTACAAAATTACAGCAGTACTTTACGAATGCATATTAAAATAAATCAGTTGTTTCTTGCACTCTGAAAATGACAACATAAAGAAAAACTATTCCTTTAATTTCAAGAAGCATTATCTTTAGCAACAGTAGTTCAATTATTTTGTTCTTAGTTTTGAACAGCCAAAGCATATGGTAAATGATTGATAATGCAGATAATGGAACAATAGTGTAAAATGATCTCTTCATTTTCTGTGATAGAACAGCTCGGAGGTACTGCACTTTTGGAAGGTATCTAATAGTTAGCAGCCGTTTTCAGTTACATCTAAACTAAATCATGTATCTTCACTAATTTCTCTGTTAACCATTCAAAATTAAACCTGTATTTTATGCAAGAACACCAAAATCTGGAATCACCCGTGAATCATTATAATACCATTCACATACATTTTATTAAAATCAGAATAGCCTTCTGCTGTAATGACAAAGATGACAACTATGGATAAGGTAAGTTACAAAAGGTATAAGAAATGTATATTTTATTTTTTGTTCCTTAAAATTAATTTTTATTTACAGTGTTCATTAGGATGTTAAGTGTTCTTTGCCAGCAATGGAAATATACTGAATGTTGGGTGAAAGGAAGAAAATAGTCTATTTCAGGTGTCAGGCCCAGATATTTTTTTTTTTCTGTGCTGGAACGAGATGTGTACAACATGGTCTAGGTCACGAACAGAAATCTCAGGTACTCCTTTACCACAGATTTTAGATAATAACAGTGATTATTTATAAAACAATTGGTGAGGTCTGGAAAAAGTCCTGGTAAACCCAAAACAATAATTTCTATATGGGGAATTATTTAACACATATAAATCACACTAAAATTTCTGTCACATGATGCAATCAAGGTAAATATAAATAGTCATATTTAAGTAGGTATATTTTTTCATGCTTCTTGGTATTTGACATTAGGTTTTTTGTTTCTACAGAGAATTTTTTTTCTGGAATCTTGCCTATACTTGCCTGAAGTGCTACTATCCTAGTCAAACAGATTTGTATTTAAGTAATTTGGAATTTTCTGGAAAAAAAACTTCCTGTAATCAATATGACAAAGGCATTTGTATTACCTGTAACTAGGTCTGTCACATGAGCTGAAAATTGTAAGGGTGCTGTAAAAAGTGATCTCACCAAAACTGACAGGCTCAGTGAAATTCATTTACATAAGTGGAATTGAGGGAAAATTTTCGTCTACTAAGAAATGGAGAACAAAGATCTAGAGTGGACTGGAAACAAGGACAGAGTAGAGATAAAAGAATGAGATCATTAGGTCAAGTCCTTCAATCAGCTAGTCTATTTTTCAGACCCGGGGTAACTCACTGACAAAAGTACGTTATTACTCTTCAATCACACCTCAAGTCTGCAAGCCTCTTGATGTCTAGAAACTTTGAATTGTTTTGCATGATTTATGCAGTCACATTCCAATTTAAGAACTTTAGTCTGCTCAGCAGCCATTATCTTACAGGAGAAGTAGATGCTAGGGTTAAAGCCAGACCAACGTGATTCTATTTTTCACATAGATTTTTATTTTAATTTCTGAAGTCTAATCTCTTTGTAAAAGAGGTAATATAAAAATGCTATGTGAAAAAATTATGTAGACAGAACCAAATCTGCATAACCAAATTGAATTAATTAGAAAAAGCCTTTATACTCTACACTAGGATTTAATATGACTTTGAGGATATGTAATCTCTGAAAGATAACAGTTTTGAAAACAGGAGGATTATTTTCTAGTTTGAATGTATAAAAATCTTATAAATAACTCCTGCTACCCCCACAGAACGACAGTCAACTAACTGGTGATATATCTGCACATGCATGGGGTAGAATGAAACAAAAAGGTCCCTCTGCAGATCCATTGTCCACTCCCATTAGTCATCTCATTTGGCAAACTGAATGTGAATCATTTGTGTCTGACAGCTCTTATGCAGAAAAGATCACAGCAATAATATAAGATGTTGAAATGCTAAAAAGTCATCTTCCCAGGAGGGTTTTGCCAATTAGGAGAGGACTGAGAAGCCTGTGTTACAAGTGGTAACTCAGTATGGTTCAGGATCAGAAATGGGAAAGAAAGGTGGGAGGAGGAACAAGATGGAAAAGAAGCAAAAATACGTAAGAGGAATTTGAGACCAAAAAAATCTAAAAAGCTTTCAACACTGATCTAGTTGGTTGCATGAACTGAAGTGCGGAAGCTGGTTCTAAAAGTCTTGGTCTTTGGGTGGCTGCACTTCATGCAGCTGCGCGGTGGGGGGATTGGGCTGATGTAAATGAAGAGCTACAATTAAAGGCATTGAAGAGAGGAGCCCATAACAGGAGTATGGTGTTGAGCCTCTATCAAATGCTCTTTCACAGACTGCTACTGGTAGCCTTGTATCTCAATGCTTCAGAGTCTTACATGGATTATCTGTCAAATATTGTGAGATAGCAAAATAACATTATTAACCCTTCAGGGAAGACCAACACAGACAAAATAAAAGGATAATCGGTATGTCTAAGGATATAAAGACAGTCAGTGGCAGAGCAAGGAATTGATTCCTAAGCTTCTCCAGACATGGATCATTCTCTTTTTCTGGATTTTCTGTCTTGTATCTTGTGACAGTGAGGTCCGTCTTTCAGAAATCTGCATTTATGTCTGCTTTAGAGCGGAAAATGATAACCTGGTCCAGGCAATAAGATTATTGATATCGAATTTTAGATAGATTTTTAATAAATTCTTGTTACTGTGTGGAGACATTTCAATACAATAGCAAAAAATTCTCATGGATGAAACTGAATGATTCAGATTAGATGCATGTAATTAGACCTCTGAGTATGCAGTCAGTGTACTATAAGCTTCAGACACTCACCAAAAGCTTAGCAATTTGGAATCCATGTCTGCATTTATATGTAGTTAGAAGAATTTCCCTGAAGCTGTTAGAATCTGGATGGACCATGGTGATGCAGGCAATAAATGAGTTGTATTGTGTTATGTACCAGAATAAGGGCAAGACCAGGGCAAAATTCAGGCCCCTCTGAAGACTCTGAGGCATAAATCATGCTGCTTTCTTATTCAGTCTTGAGAGTGAACACAATAGCTACCCAAAGCTTTACTGTCTTCAAAATATGGTTAAAATTAATGTCAGAACAGTGACTGAGTCCTCAGCCCAGAATAAACCAGCTCCTGGCAGCTCTAGTCACCCAGTATGAGTTTATCATAGCACTGACCTCTATGTGGATTTGGACATTAAGTTTATTTAACTATGGAATTCTTAACTGGTTGCAAATTTGATTAACCTCTTAAATGTTTGCTTTCAAAAACTGGAGCATTAAGGTCATGCCTCCTTCTAACATCCAGTGCTTTTCTCATATTGTTACAAAAAAGAGAAAACTATTTCTTCAAGGACTCAGTTGTGCTTTAGTACAAAGTATACAGGTTGCTTACAACTGCTGGAAATACCCTGGATTCCCTTGTTTAATAAGAGATACTATTCTCTAAGTGATAAAAGAAAGCTGTGAAATAGAGCACTCCCTCTGTATGAACAAACAGTTTGAAATATTTTTGTGAATGATTGTGGTAAGTCTGTTTCCCCTTATCATGTTTGTTATGTATTAGTATTTAAAAAGTTTTTGTTTTCCCCATGAAAATATTGCTAAATCTAGAAGTTGGGGCCAGATTTCAATGGGAATATCCCCTTTTATATCTGAGGATAGTCTTTCCTGTTTTTCATTTGTAAGTCCCCTGCTTAAACACCTCTGTTGTCCATTCAAGGAGCATGAACTATACCAGGAATCCTGGATGAAAAATAATCGTGTAGCAGAAAAGATGATACAGTTCAGGCATTACAGTGGGTGACAGTGCTACATGTAAAAGCGTTTTTGAAATGGTTTTGAATAGCAAGAACATTCTGTGAGACCAGGATAGGTTTATATGCAGTTCACAAGACCCTGTCTAGGCTACAGCCATGGCTGTGGATTACTTTACCTAAGCCTATTGCCATTCTTGCTGTAAGTTGCCCTCCTTATCTAGTAGGAAAAGCTGCAGTCCTTCTGTGGTGCTTAGACAGTGTGCTAAGCAGGCAGGGAATTAGTTGGGAATGTCAGATGCCAGCTTTTGCTTCAGTACGTGTAACGCTGGGAGCTTACAGGTGGCCAATACACAGCTACTGTTCCCTTCTTCCTGAACACACAAGCACAACATGCGCTGCTGCTTGTGTGATACAAGCTCACTCTCTTACGTGATGTGACACAAAGTTGTATGCCTGCCAAGTGATGTGACAAAACCATGTTTTCCCATTGTATGGCCGAAATGGGAACACAGTTACCTCCAATGGATGTGGAAAGGAAGGTTTTAGCTCTCACATTGACTCTGTGTCGCTGTGCTTCTGTTGGAAGCAGGCATTTGAACCCTGTGATCCAGCTCTACCTTGCTTAAGCAAATCTGGCACAGCTTTGTACGCTAGTTATCCTTGTGGTCCAGAGGTTGCTTTGCACGGCTCTTCTACAGACAAGATGCCTGATGATGAAAGAGCAGATGAAGCTCTGAACTTGGAACACCCAGTTCTTTTTTTCTTAGTCCAAAATAAATCTGCCCCATCATTTTTTAGTATTTAAAAATTCAAAGAAAATAGTTCAGCATTTAAGATACATATTTGATCAAGCTAGTGATCTATGAACTAAAAACTCTCCTACCAGTATTGTTCTGATGAATTCCTATGGCTCCCAGGGGACTACCAGAGGATAAGCTCATAATACTGAAGACTTCCAGTTCTCCAAATATGCCTTGCAACAACTCACTGCTGTAGTCTCCAAAGAAACTAGAAAGTTATTATTTCTCATATCACATAGAGGTGCATTGTCAAACATGATCAATATTACATTTATTTGTATTGCATAACTTAACTGATACAACACGGTACAAATTGTATATGTTTAGTCCTGGTTCTGCTGTTTGAAAACGGGGGCTTATCTCAAAGGAAGTGAAATAGAATATTTATAGAAAAATACTCAAATGAGCTACATTTATGGCAAAAAAATATATATTTGCACAAAGTTAAATGTCTAGAAACTGGATGTTTAAGTCAGAATTAAACACTTGAAACTTGTTTATAGCAAATATAAACAAAAATAGGTACTCACAATTAATCTCATCTATCTATGCCCATTTTAGGGAGAGAAATTATTGCCTAGAGGTGTATTTTTTATCTCCAATGGCTATAGCAGGATCTTGGGGTGACTAGCTCAGCCTCAGAAACTAAGGTTTGGGTTTGTTGGTAGGGGGAGATAAATCGTCCCCATTGATGAGTCCTCTAGCTGATACCCTGAATACAGAACAGCTTCATAGCCCTCTCCAGGTTCACTTGCTCCTGCTAAATAATAAAACTAAACTCCAATGAAGCTGATTTGGCTCAACTCCATAATGCTGAAGCATTATATTTAATCTTACCCACTGGAAAAGAAGAAAAAGCATTTGTTGTGAGCTTTTCTTTTTTTTTTCGTTTCCTTTTTTTTTTTCCTTTCTTGGCAACACTAAAATATTAATTTGAAAATAAAATTATAGCAAGATAAATTTTTCATATAGAGCTATCTAATTAACTTCAAATGGCAGGGGCTTATTCTTTTGGAGTAGAAAATCCTGTGTCCAATCCCTCTTTTACCAAAAAATGATGAATATCCTAACTGTGCGTTGTGGTGGCAGCTATGAAGATCTACTTTGTTTTTTAAAAATCAAAATTTCAGTCTTTCTGAGGGGATAAATGCAGAAGGAGAGTAATCTCTGGTCTCTCACAGGACTTCTACTAAACCTGGAGAAATGTTTTTGGCTTGTGTCTTTTTCTTATCTATTACTGCTACTCAAAATTATCAAGAAATACCTCTCTACTTTAAATTAGGCATCAAAGAAGAATGAAAAAATGTAAAACCATCTTTAATAGTCATCATTCTCTCATAAATTATCTTGCTTTTGCAATAGAATATGGTTATTTCTAATTAAATATTTGCTGGCTACTGAGCCGATAGCTGCACTTTGCTTTTCAAGTAAAACTTAAAATGCAACAATCCTTGTCATATTCAGGGAACTTACAAGCTAGTTGGCCAGATCGTGCCATTTTTTCTTTGCTTTATTGTTCTTTAGGTGCCAGTTATGGTCAATCCATTGTGTTTAAATTGTTGGCCATCACTGTCTCCCTCTTTTTCAATTGACAGCACACAGCAGGAGAGAATTTCAAAATGTCTGGCAAACTCATTACTCCTCATAACCACTGCTGTGCTCAGCTAACTGGAGTTGTGGCAGCATAAGCCTTAAATGGCTGACAGCATACTAAACATCATATTCATTAGCTTTTTCTCCTTTTTTTCACACTTCTTTTTTCTTTTTCTATTAAAAACCGGTCTCAGAAGAAACTTTCAGTCACTTGAATGAACAGCAAATCAAACTGTAAAATATTTTAGAGGAAAATTAAGGTCACAGAATTTTCTTACATAAAATTTCTCTACATAACCTGTTGCACACAGTAGAAATGTATTCTTACACTGGCAATTTGTTTCTTCCCAAATGCTAAACAACATAAGATTAACAAAACTGCGATGCATCAGATTTTGGGATAAGAGTAAAGGAGAGACACAGCCTCTCCTTATTATGATTGCTTTAGGAAGTGGTGTGCAGCTGATATACCTCCTACAGATAAATCCCAAGATCAGGGATGTATCAGGATTCCTGTCCTGCCCATGTACCAAAACTCATTGCATTAATTAGATGCTCATGCTGTTTAGATTTTTTTGGGCTGACTATACCAAGAAGGCATTGGGAGTGCATCGTGTGTGTTTTCCACAGAATGTTTTCCATGGAGTCCAAATGAGGAAACTTTTTGACCACCGGTGACTGCATCCTGACTCCTTGCCCCAAACTGTGAACATGGGATGCAGGCAATCTCAGTCATGATCAGAAACTGCCAATATGATCATGGAAATTGAAGGTGGACTGGTGGGACTGAGGAATTTTCTGTCACAACCAGCTTTTGAAAGACTCCTGTCAGGGAGCCCTCTGAAAATGAGTCCTTCAGTTAGCAGCAGAGACATCTGAATGGACTGATGCTGATGACCATGCCTTTATCACACCTTCCTTCCTAAAAAAGATTTCCTATTTCATGCCTCATACTTGGCGGTTTTATGAGCAATTCGGTATGTCTGAATTTTCTTTTCTCCTTTTCTCCTCTCCAAGCTACATCGCTTCTCCCAGTACAGAAAGAACACTCAGGAGACTGCATATCTCTAGTTTCTCTCACAGAGAGACCAGGATTTGGTAGTGCAGGTGATAGCACCATGTTAGGGTAAAGAGAGCAAAAAAACATGCCTTGTTGAAGTTCCTTGTGCCAGCTAAGCATCTACCACACTTGGTAGATTAGCTTAGCTTGAAGGATGCTCTCAGCAAGGGCATTAAGGAGACATTTTTGAAGTAATGTTGGTTTCCCATTTTTCCCCATATTTCAGCAGACTTGTTATGAGTTTGTATAGTGATGCTTAGGTAATTCTTTGGCATTTTGGAAATAGTTGGATGTTAAAATTTTAAAATTTTGATGTTAGAAAATGTCGATGGAGAAATTCCATGAAGTTTATTACAACTGAATATACCTACATATAGATATAGATATAATTTAGAGAGCTAGAGAGAGATGAGTGTTTAGGACACTGAAAAAATAGGCCAGTTCTGGGCTTTAAAACAAAAAATTACCAAATTCATTCACTAAACCCCCCACATTTTATGCCAATGGCTAGTTCTTACAAATTATTAGTTACTATTGCTGCACCTACACAACTGCTAGTCTTTAACAATTGTTTCGTAAATTAGCTGTGAGTTACCTTCTTGTGTATTTGGCATTATATCCTGGCTATTTACAGTCCTTTGTGCTTATTTTGTTCTTTACTTACAATTTCTTGTTACCTAGATCCTTCCTACATTCAGCTGCACACATCTTTGCCCCTTTGGTGTCACATTGCTCAGACAATTGCTCAGCTTATGTAAAATGCATGTACAGTGTCGGCCTATGACATTGCAGTTTTACAGCCATTGTTTTGGCTGCAAATTGAAGGAAGGGGCCTTTTACAAACAAATTGAAAAGGGATCGGATTTCTTCTGACACTTGTGTTTGTGGTTGATATGACCCTTTGTCACCTCATCTGATATCATTGTCTAAATTGTCATTAACAGCAAGAAGCTGCTGCTTGCTGTTGCATGTTTGTGCAAAACCATTATAGGAGGTAAATCGTAATAAAATGCAAAAATACTTATCAATAAAATAATTCACTTTTTTTTTGGAATTTGTGTTATTAAACTCTTGCTTGTGTACTTACTGACTTGAAGAGACACTCGGTTTTACATACAATACTTAAAGAACACGAATATCATTGTATATAAACATCACTGGGCAGTCTTTGACTGCCAATTTACTGAGATCTTCAGGGAATGCTAAAAGACTCATACTTCCTGCTATCCATGAAAATAACGAAAATGCTAGGGAAGATAGTACTTTGTTATTCAAGAAAGTTTTTACTGAATATGCATACATTTCCACAGTTTTTAAACATGTGTTAGAAATCCTTTCCTGATCTACTTTTCTAAATAACTTAGCTGCATTTTAGGAATATGTATATGAACTTTGATTATTATGATTTTTACTTTGCATAAAATACTTATCAGAAGTATCTGATGGTGGATGGTGTGGTTGCAAGGGTGACCTCCGTGGGAAGAGGCCAGGGTTGCCCCTGTGCTGGACACAGCCAGTTCCAGCTAGCTTCTCAGTGGATTTACCACAGGATGCCACTGAGCCCATCAGCAAAGCTGGTGAAGCCTCTGTGAAAAAAATATTTAAAGGAAGGGCAAAAATGCCAGACAAAGAGAGGAGTGTGGAAAAACAGTGAGAAGCAGCAGTATGAACATGAGGGTCAGAGAAGGAGGGGGAGGAGATGCTCCAGGCCCAGAGCAGAGATTCCTCTGCAGTCAGTAGAAGAGACCATGGTTGAGCAGGTATTTCCCTGCAGCCCATGACCGCGCTGAAGCAGATCCACAATGCATGGAGGACTTCACACTGGAATGTGTGAATATTTCCTGAATGAAGTGTGGTCCATGGACAGTCCGTGCTGGAACAAGTTTACCCTGAAGGACTTGCAGCCCATGGAGACACCCCACACAGGAGAAGGGGAAAAGGGTGAGGAGAAAGGAGTAGCAGAGAAGAACTGTTATGGACTGACTGTAACCCCCCCATTCTTCATCCCCCTGTGCTGCTTGGGGCAGGGAGGAAGTAGAGAAGTCTGGAATAAAGGAATGAAGTTGAGCCTGGGAAAAAGGAGGGATGGAAGGAAGTTATGTTTTAATTTTATCTTTTTTTTCTATCATCCAAATCTGTTTCAATTGTCAATAAATTAAATTAATTTTCCCAAAGTCAAGTCTGTTTTGCCCATGATGGTAATTGGTAAGTGATGTCGCTACCCTTATCTCAACCTGCAATCTTTTTTCATCTTTTTTTCTCCCCCAGCAGAGGGCATGGGAGAAGAGGGGGAATGACAGAGCGGCTGGGTGGGTATCTGGCATCTGGCTAAGGTCAAACCGCCATAGCTGGAACTGACAGGTTATAAATCTGTTTACCACTTTGGTCAAAAGACAAGCAAATCGTAAGCGCATCCCAAAGAAAACAATTCGTCTTTTAAGATACCAGTTAAGATACCAGTTACTTATCAGTTACTTGTAATTTGTCTTTTAAGATACCAGTTATTTATCTCACAGATAAGTATAATCTTACCCACCCAACAAAATGAAAGTGACTTAACAGACCAAACAAGAAAAATTCCATTACTTACAATAATTCAAGGGGGAAATTCAGCATAAGTATTATTACTGGGTACTAAATCCAAGTCAGTTACCAGGCTTTTTCTTTCTTACTTTTGTCTTTCTTCGATGATAAAACTTCATTTTACAACATAATAAAACTCTTAGTTTAAGCAATTTTTATAAGAATGCCAAAGGATTTAAATTTAAGACAACACTGATTGTTAGGATATGTTTTACAGAAACTCATTACTTTTAACTTATTCATGTTCTTTCTCTGATGGAAACTTTAATTGTTTCTCAACTATTTAAGATAAGGCTCTTTTGAAATTTGTAGTTAAAAATACCATATGTCTAAATGTAAACCATTGCATAATGCCTTCCTGATTCGCTTGCTGTGTGAATAGTAAAAAAAAAATTACCTACAATATAACAAGGTCATCTGATGTTATAACTGGATAACAAAGTAAAAAGCCATTTAAATGTAAAAAAACCAAAATCCCAAAACTGAAGCCCAAACAACACTATCATTTGGGGAATTAATTAGGAATCTGGCAATGCTCAAGCAAAACTTCCTTACCAAACTAAAAAAAAGACAAAATTTTTCTTTCAAAGATGAAAGGTAAATGAGAAAAAAGAATGCCTTCTCAATTGTCCATTTAAATGTAAAAAGGCCCCTTAGGGACAATTAAATTTAAAAAAACCAAACTATTTGGAGAACAGAGAGAAAAAGGTGTTTGATTTATTTGAAACAGAAATTCAACTCCTAATGGAGTCTGGGGGAAAAAAAGGGAAATATCAGAAAATAGACTAAATAAAAGGGCAAGACCTCTAACTTTAAAAAGTTTGTCACAACTTCCTGCCAGATAAGCAAAGGCAAAATGACTGTGATGGTGAAACAAACTATACTCCTGCTACACAGATCACCTGTTCATGAGTTAAAACTGCTAACAAGGCAGCCTAAAAAGGTGTTAAATGAATGAAAGTATGACAGCATTTAATTCTGAATCTGGGGAAAACTGAAAGAGGCTTTCTTTCCTTCTTCCCTGAAGTTATGGAGAGAAAGAGATATAAAACTCCCTGAAATGAAAACAAACCACAGTCTGGTTCCATCTTTAGCTTCACAATGATCATCACAGCCCTCATCACAACTACTTATTGCTGCTAAGTCTGACTCACAAACAAGCAAAAATGAGTTTATAATAAAACATTGTTAAATACCATGAAAAGCTGGGATAACAATATGACTGTACTTATATGATTTTGATGACATGCACTTGGCTGAAAATACATCCAAGACTTCACCATGAATTGGTAAAATTAATTTGAAAGACAAGTTCAGGGAATTATGTTGAAATGCACTTGAAACATTTTTCATTTGAAGTTGTTCACGCTAAATACTGTAAGTGAAATAATCTTTGTCATTCTAACTGTATTTTGTTTTCATTTTCTACTTTTTCATGAAAGTGATCATTGGTCATAATTAAGACTGGTCACTGGTCATTGTCTTTAACATGGTGTCCTCAACACCCAGTAAGTGACCTCTTCGTGACTGAAAAAACAGTTTTTAAAAGGATGTCAGAAAAATGAAATATAATTTCTTGTCTTTAGACTTCAGTTTCTTTCTACAGAATAGAACTTGGCACTCAGCAAACTGGAAACCTGCTGATCACATGGACTGTCCTTGTCTGATTCTACTTTATCAGCTCTCAGTTTCAGGTCACCAGAAACTAAATCCTTGGCGTTTCAAAAGTATGGATGCTTTTTTTGAAGTGTCTTTCAAGGTAACTAGGTTAGATTACAAGCTACCAAGAGAAAAAGCATTTCATTCTTTAAACTCAGAGTTTAAAATCCAGAATCCTGTATCAGGAGATTAGGTTATACAGGAAGATGGTCAGACACCTTCAGATGAGATCTAGGGCAGTTAGTTTTCTTAGCTGCCAAGAACTGATTGGGAGGAACACAGAATTCAGGGTACTTCTGTAACTCTTCAGGGAAGTTATGGATCAGGGCTGCTAAGAACTAGAGTACCTACTAATTCAATTTACATACCATGGAGCCCTCTCCTAAAGATAGTCGTTTGTATCTTACCCCTTTTTCACACTTCCTGCTATAAGACCTTCATGCCCTTCCTCCTCTCCCCAAACCATTTTAGGGAGCTCTAGTTTTGAATATGGAGATGCACATAGAGACTGGAGTTGGATATATAAATTGTCAAATGTCCTGCTTAACATCTCCTTTTGAACCTGAAATCTGCCAAAGTTCCATAATAGTACCAGTTGAAATCCAGAAACTAAAGAAGTCAGAGAAAACTTGTCCTAGATTTCTGTAAAACCCAGATTTCACCCAGGTATATCCATACCCGAGTCATGTGGTTCTGGAATACGTTCATAGAATCCAGAACATTTTAGAGCTGAAACAAACCCATTCCATTTAAAATGTCAGGTAAAACCTCACCAGTATCTTTAATTTTATCTTCAGATTTCTTTGCAGAGGAAAAAGAAGAAATACGTTTGACATTTTTCTCTATCTGTACAAACTAGAGATTTTACTGTTCCTCCTATTTAAAAACAGGGGCGTGATATTGCTCCTGTCTCATCCTTTTTTTTCCCCCAGGGTAATTTCATTGCTGTTAGATGTTTCACCTTTACTAGAGTAATACATTGGTAACTGAAGCCTCAAAAGTTAAACTGAAGCTGTACAGATTATTATATTTTGAAGGACTATAAGATAGCTTTAGTACTGAAAACATGTTCTTTGGAATTGTATTACAGATTAAGAACATCATACCACATCTTCTGAAGATCAAATGCAATGTCATGTCCTTAACTGATGTAAATCTTCATATCTTCAAGTTATATCAGTAGTACCATTCTGCTTCACACCAGCTGAGAATGCAGCTGCTGTTTCCTCATGATCACATAAGATTTTCTTATCTGGCCAAAACACTTGTCTAATTCCTGTTCAAAAACAAATGTGCAGTACATTAGAGATGAACTGAGACTAGGGTTGCCTTTTCTTGCTACTAAAAATTCTCTTTACTCATTGATACTACAAACAGTGTGGATCTGTCATGCTTTTTTACCTTGCTACCATAAAGTTTTCAATGTAAAAGGTGATACTGCAGCAGCACAGATGTCACAGAGTACTCTCATCAATAAAGAGCCATTGTGTGATTTCTTTTCCATAAATCTGTTTTATGGGACAACTCTTAGGAATTATGTAATTCAGGATGCTAGCAGCTATTGGTCCTGGGATTGATTTGATTCATTTCCTCAAAATTTTGATGTACTCAGTCACAGCATACTACAACTGAAGCAAACCGAGATCTCAGTCCTCCTTACATTAATGTTTTGCCTCTGCTTTCCATGGGAACAGGGTTAGACTTTTGATTCAGTCATTCTTCTTCAAAGGAAATCTGATTCCTGTGTTAGGCAGAGACACATAGAGTCCTAGAATTTGGTAGCCAGGGAAATGGAGATTTGTTGTATTCTCACTTGATAATTTTGAGCCTCAAGTTCCAGATTTTGTACAACAGAATAGAAGCAGAAGTGTTTGGCAATGGAGACTTTGACTTGGGTGCTATACACACCAACTATATCCCAACTTTATGTTTACATCTGTATTACTTCATAAAAGTATTATTTTCTATTCCTCCAAAGCCCATTTATAGGTGTGTGCTATAGGGTATACCTTATATTAGTAATTATTTCCTTGGCTAATCTTCAAAAAGGGTAGAAAATTACTTAAAAATTAGTGACCTTAAATTTGCCCCTCCAATTGCATTCTCTATGACATTTTGGTCTAGTACTATATTTATATCCTCTTTTGGATTTTAAGTTTTTTTGCTACATAGTATTTTAAGTTTAATCAAAAGTCAACTTAGAAAGGCCATTCTGCCTAAGGGATATTTTTCCATTAAGTATTTGACATATTGGTGGCCTTGAGGGATTATTGGTTTTTGAAGAAATATTAACAGCTGGAAATTTGCATTTTAATACAGTTCTCCTCAACTACTCAAGCAATTTTATTTTTAAGACCTGTGACAGGCTTCAAAGCCTTAGTCCTAAAGCAATCTTGCCAAGTAGTAGCTAACATAATTTTACTACAAATGATTAAGTTTCCTAATAGGTTTTCCTTTTTAAAATCTTGTTTGAGGTGTCTGTGAAATCAATACCAAAACTTTGTGATTTGCACTGGAACTAGCATTGCTAATTTGGCTGAACTAGAGAGAACTGGAAAAAGAACTCCCTTCACAATTCTCAAACGCAAAGAAAAAACAAAGTGAAAACTAAACCCAAACATCACAGTCGTACCGTAATTATGTTCTGTAGGTCTAAGGAGGATGAGAATATCTGTAAATCGGTATGCATTGATGTGTTTGTTAAAATTATGGTTATATAAATAGGTTATCATAAACATTTGTGTTGTTTACTGATATCTGAGGCTTTTAGGTGAATCAGATGCAGGAAGAGGCATTTACAGTGAAACTGGAACAGACTACACACGATATAACTGCTGATACCATCACTGCCCAGCTGCCATTCAAGTGAAAATGCCCATCAACTTCATGTACTTCGTGTCAACCCAACAAAGAACTTACAAATTAGTGACAGTTTTGAAAATGGGTTGGACTGAGTTAATCTTTCCTGACATGCTAGCATTGCTAGTTGAAATTAAACAGACCCAGTTAGATCAAATAATCATACATTAGAGTATGACAGATTTGTTTTGAAAATGAAATTACAGGGCAAAATTTGGATGATATAGGAGTTTAGCTAAATCTTTAAAGTTTAGGATATAGTTAAATCACAATCGGATGCAGTTGCAGAATGGAGAAAAAAGGCACTAGCTGGGAAAAATCATTGCCAAAGTTTTCAGTAAATCATCATCAAATCTAGTGTAACTACTCTCTTCAATGAACTAATTTCAGAGAAAAATGTGATGTAATTGCTCTTTCAGAAAAAATACCCAACCAACACATAGACCGATCAAAAGTCCATCCTAACTGTTGGGAGCTTTTCCATTGATGTTAGCAGATCTCAGATCAGGTCTGAAATTTATTATTAGAACCCAAAGTATTTTAAACAGAGAAAGTAAGCTTTCTGCTTACTTTATTGGTTTCCGTAGTAAGAAAGGCTTTTATTCATAACAGTGTGGATAATACAGTCATGGCCTCATTGTAACTGAGAGTCTATCAACTGATTGTTCTATGTTCAATAGTTCACATATGAATATGGAAGAGCTTCACTGGATATCACCATGGAAATTCTACTGGATATTTTGGAAGAAAAAAACTCAAAACAGACTACGTTTCCAAACCAGAGATTCATGGGTCAGATAGATATCTTTTGAGTTTACTTCCAAAATTATGAGACTATTTGTTTTTTAATGAATGCATTTTTTGTGTGTTTGCCTTTTGGTTTCTGAATTTTAACTTTCCATTCCTGGTATGAAATACTTAACATTTCTTACTTATTTAAGTGATTTCCCTTTCACCGATGATTGCCTTTCCATATTCTTTCCCAAAACTACCAAATCAGTTCTGGACCCAAAGGGCCCACAATAAATCTGAATTCAGCCCCCGTATCTGCCCACACCCTCAAACGAGCATCTAGTCCCTTATTCTGCCCCAAACCTCCACTTTGATTTTTCCATCGTCTCCTCCACACTAAAAAGCCTGCGTGGCCTTCAACAAGGGAGTGACAGCCTACAGATTAATGTCTCATTGAGTGTATCTTGCCAGTCTGCTGGTTGCCATCTTCTAATCCGCATACAGACTGAATGTCTGCAGTGAGGTGAAAAAACAAATAAGGAAGTAATCCTTAGAAGGGTTAAGATGCTTTTAATCCTGTTGGTCCCATATAACGATATTCCCCGGTAGAAGCACAGGGACGTTTACTTTACAACCTGTCTCAAATAGTGACTGGAACTGGATGCCTCAGAGGGATGAGCGAGGAATACTGTAGAAATAATCTGGATTAATCTGTTCATCAAGTTTTTTCTTTCAGATGTCCTCAAAAATTGTTTTCTATCTAAACAAAAAGTTTTCTGTTTCTTTTGTATATCTGTTTCTATGTCAGTATCAATTTTTTCAAACTGTAACAGCTCAAATTGTGATGAAACTGGTTTATTTTTAGGTTTCAATAATGTCTTTTGTATTCTATAGGTTAATTCAGAACTGTTAAATGACAGGAATTATAAGAAGTGTTTCTTTGCCTCAGTTTTAAGTGAATATTCTCCTCTCCCTTGCGTTTTAATTTCAAATCCAATCACACTATCACTATTCAGGGCAAGGTCAGAAAAAAACCCCTCTTAATTATGCAGTCAAAAATTGTTCAGAAAACTGTGTGGATATGAGAAATTTTAGGATATTTGGCAAACTCTCACCAATTTAGAGAAAAAGAAAATCTAATTGAACAGGTAGAGGTGAATCCATTTGATGTAATGACCTACAAAATACTGTTTAAAAAGAAATATGATTGTCTACACTACCATGGGCTCAGTAAAAAGTCCTCATTGATGTAACGTGAGTTTGTATGTGGGGACCGCAGTTGTACTTTGAAAGTTATGTACATATCCCTTTGGTGTATTTCCTAAAAATGAATAAGTTTTAATGTACCAGTAACTGAATACATCCCAAACCCCAAAAACTTCCTTTTAAACTGGTAATTATGTAACAAAATATGTATTTTGTCAGACTTGATAAGACCAGTGTGTTGATTCAAACACCTGAGGCAAAGAAGATACACACATAAGAATATGGTTACAGCTAGAGGCTGTAACTTTATTAACTTAATTAACATAATGATAACTGGGGAGATGCAAAACAGCTATTTCACCCAATATCACTACCTAACAGGAGTGCTCCAGAGTGCTTTTACCTAGGATATATCAATCAAGTTCAGAATAAAACAGCAAACTTTATTTACATTTCTCAGCAGCTGATGGCCAAACCCTTTCCCATTTTCTTCTTGTGTCAGAGATCAAGGTGATGGGTGTCTCAGCCTATGTTTAAAACTTTCCCATATACCTGGGCAGGTCGGCCGCTAACTTGGAAAACACCTGAGACTGCCTGAAAAATTTTCCCTTGAATCACCTTGGACCTTGTACCATAAGGTCCTCTATTTCAAATTGGCAAAAACTGCAAGAAAAACATATTCTAAACCAGTTGCCACTATAAGCTCCTCTGAGTCTGCTAAGTTTCTTGGGTGTGTGAAACATGAAAAAATTTACATTGCAGAAAATGCATTTCTACATACAATAGAGGACAAACAATACACAGTACAACAATGTCACAAAACTCAGGAATGAGAAATGCAGAAAGAACTAGAGACCAGACAGATTTGTTCAGTAAAAGTTAATGGTGACATTGAACCCATGTAATGGTTTAGTTTGCACGTGTAGAAAAAGTGGACTCATGACTGACTTTACTTTTATGTAATAAGCTATAGTTGAAATATCTTTCATCATTAACTCTAGGCTTTTTTTGTATTAAGGATATTCTTATTAAGGAAAACCTTTATAACGGACTATGACAAATTTTATTGGTCTGAAACCCCCAGGAATTAAGTAACAGAGCTTATAAAAATTATACTAGAAAATTAGAGGGTTTTGGTGGAAAATGCTGAGGCATTGGAAGGGAACTTTCCACATGAATGTACCTGGTTTTTTTTTTGTTTTGTTTTTTTTTTTTTAAATCAGGAAAGATTGCTCTTATTCAGTGTTTAATTTCTGTCAAAACTAGAAAGAAGCAATCCTGCCATTGCCAAAAGATAGCCATGCACTGGCAGTATGAAAAAACAGACCTCAGATCTTTGCTCTGATTAATTTGGAAAGAAGGACTTGAAATTGCAACTCGTATCCCGGAGGAGCGGCACTTTGCTACTGCCGCTTCTGAGGAAAGGCTCTCTATTTTTTCTGTAAAAACCCTTCAGAAGTCTCAGATTTGGCTTGATGTGGAGTCACCAGAGGCTAAGATAACAATTAACTACCTGGTACTTCAGTGCTTGTGCCTATGAGTGATATTTACCAGCACTTTTCCTTAAAAACTAGTTAATATTTACAAAATTATTTCATAGCCAAGTCTAAACTCCCAAAGCCAATTGAAGTATTCTTGGATTTAAAACCCAATTCCATAGGCCTAAGAGGTTTAGCAAGTCCTGAAAACATGGATGAGGATTTGTTTTTCCGTACACAGGCAGATGAAGTGGTTTTCTCTAGGAGAGCTTAAACCATTCTGTTGCAATGCTCCATATTTCTATCCTCTTTATCCATGGCCATTGTATCCATGTTCTCATCTGCCCTGTTTGTGTTGGGACTGATGCTCATATGATCCTACAGAAGAATCTAAACAAGGTCAGTTAGGAAAATCAAACCAGCAGTGGAAAAAACTGAATTGTTTAGATGTAATTGTTTGTCTTCTTTCTTTAAATAAAAAGATTTAAGAGGAAATCCTTGTATTGGTTTTGCATGGCAAGGTTTTGGTAGTGGGGGGCCTACAGGAGTGGTTTCTGTGGGAAGCTGCTAGGAGCTTCCCCTGTGTCTGATAGAGCCAATGCCAGCCCGCTCTAAGAGGGACCTGCCACTAACCAAGGCCAAGCCCATCAGCACCGGTGGTAGCGCCTGTGTTGATAATGTATTTAAGAGGGAGAAAAAAAGTTGCTGTGCAACAGCAACTGCAGCCAGATGAGAGAGGACTGAGGACCTGGCTGGATGGGGCTTTGAGCAACCTGGTCTAGTGGAAGGCGTCCCTGCCCATGGCAGGGGGGTTGGAACAAGATGATCTTTAAGATCCCTTCCAAACCAAACCATTCTATGATTCTATGATAATATGTAGAGCAACAACTCTGCAGACACCAAGGTCAGTGAAGAAGGAGGGGGAGGAGGTGCTCCTGGCGCCTGAGCAGAGATTCCCCTGCAGCCTGTGGTGAAGAACATATTGAGGCAGGTTATCTCCCTGCAGCACACAGAGATTAACGGTGGAGCAGATATCCACCTGCGCCTGTGGAGGACTCCACACTGGAGCAGGTGGATGCCCTAAGGAGGCTGTGCCCCCATGGAGAGCCCATACTGGAGCAGGTTTTCTGGCAGGACTTGTGATCCTGTGGGGGACCCATGCTGGATCAGTCTGTTCCTGAAGGACTGCACTCTGTGGAAGGGACCCGCGCTGGAGCAGTTAATGAAGAGCTGTCTCCTGTGGGAAGGACTCACATTGGAGAAGTTCATGGAGAACTGTGTCCCATGGGAGGGTCCCCGCACTGGAGCCAGAGAAGAGTGTCAGGAGACCTTCTCCTGAGGAGGAAGGAGCGGCAGAAACAGCATGTGATGAACTGACCCTAACCCCCATACCCTGTCCCTCTACGCCACTCGGGGGAAAGAGGTAGAGAAATCGGGAGCAAAGTTGAGCCTGGGAAGAAGGGAGGGGTGGGGGAAAGTTGTTTTAAGATTTCAGTTTTATTTTCTTATTACCCTACTCTGATTTTGATTGGTAATAAATTAAACTGATTTCCCCGAGTTGAGTCTGTTTTGCCCATGATGGTAATTTGTGAATGATCTCTGCCTGTCCTTATCTGGACCCATGAGTGTTTCGTTATATTTCCTCTCCCTTGTCCATCTAGAGGAGGGGAGTGATAGAGTGGCTTTGGTGGGCACCTGATGTCCACATGGGATCAACCCACCACAATCCCACACTGGCATCACCTAGCCAACCTATATAGTATGGTTATGGATTTTCTCCAAGGTTTGCTGAACAAATTTAAGACCATTTTGCCTTCTAAAATAGGAGCCAGTTTCCTAAGCTATCTCCTTTTTCTTCTGCTGTCTTGTTCTACGTTTAGTATAATTTACTGGACTTGCTCTATGACTTAAATGAATCATTTGGTTCAGATAAGCTTTTGGATTTGTCCAGACTTTTATGCCTTTCCAGAAGTATGAGAACAATATACACTTGTGACTATGAGGTCTAAAGTGCATTTTTCCATAAATTATAATTTCTCTGATCATTTAAGTAAGTAAGGCATTTTCTCACTGTAAGTTTTTATCACAGTTTTTAGAGTGTCAGTCTGGACACTCATCGTCTTAGACATCACAATCTCCATCCATCAAAGATACCACTGTCTTCAGTCTCCTCATTGTCTCAGTGTATAAAATGCAGTCACATTTTCATTGGATGCAAGTACCTGAGTCTCTACAATTAATACCATGAAAGTAAACTATAATTACAAATACTGAAATTAATCATGCTAAAGAACTTGACTATTCTTAACTCCTGGGCACTGCATAAATAATACTCTAGAAACATCAAACTTTCATTTCTTTATTTGTGAGTTTGTTTTTTCCAATGCTTTCTTAGTTGGACAACACCAGACTTTCTGCAAGCCTTATCTGTGATTCATGCAGGACTTTTATTTTACATTCTGATAATTTACAGTTCCTTTAATTGATTCCATATGTACATGACAACACTACTGTATAAATAATTTTGCTATCTGTAAACTGAAGGATGTGAAGTTTCCCAGAAATCTTAGTAGAAGTCTATGGTATCAGCAAGTCAGTTCTGACAACCACAATGACAGAGACTGAGCAAGTGAGAGTCTGATGCTCCACTCTATGACCAAGATGAACAACATGAAATTATTCAGAGTTCTCTTTCCAGGGAGTTTACTAGAATTACTTTCTGTGAAAGGAATCCAGTTCAAAAAATGAAAATTTACTGCAGTTTGATTTTCAACATCTCACAGCGCAAATTTTGAAAGTACCCATGGCAGTTAGAAGTACAGATTCTGAAAACTTAGCACTCATTCTCTTAAATGCTTCAGCTGCTTACAAAATGTCCTTAATGCCCTTGGTGAGAAGGAGGAAGGAATGGACATTCTACCCCTTCTACCGTGTCCATAAACGATGATTAGACATTAGCAATCCCTGTATGTGATCAGAAGCTGGCTACTTTACAGAGTTTGCTTATAAGGAAATCATACGTATTGTGGATGTTAGCTTATAGAAAAAAAGTGAAGTATGTTATTTTTTCTTATGAGCACATTACTATTCTGTGTTAAAAATACGAAGCATTACAGGAAAAAACACAGGTGGAAAAAGAGGTATCTTCAATAGACATTTGTAAAACATTATGTGAATAAAAGATGATGCATAATTTACTGCAGCCTCAGGGTAGCTATAAATTATATTCAGACAAATCACTATTTGTTCTGTTATTGTAGCAAAAAGTTCTCCTAGCAACTACCGTGCCTTACTGTATCTGTTAGTTAATATACAGAACAGGCTTTCTTAAAAGAATGTACACAAATGGATGACAAAGATCTTTATCTTTTCTGGCAAAGCCCACAAGGTAAAATGGTTAATTTTCAGTTGAAAGAAAAAAAAAATCTTTTAGTTGCTCCAGACTATTTGGAAGAAACAGCAGAAAAGTAAGATGTAACTTGTGTCAAAAAAAGAAAGGAAAGGGCAAGAAAAGTGCAAAAATAGCAATAGAGGAGAAAACATAAACCAACTTTTGACTAGATGAGAATTAAAATATAAAAAAATGGAACTAAAAAAGTGATAATAAAGCCTGAAATAAACTATTTGAATCATTATATAGAAAAATAAGGAAACAAACCAGTACCAGCTAGTGTACTGTATGCCTTGGAAAAATAAATGGGTACAATGAAGAAATGATTGTGTGTGCTTGTTATAGGTCATCTGACTTGGAATGGAAAATTCCTACATCAACTCTTGAAGTGTTAAAATCCAGAAGCTACTATATTCATGAGGGACGTAACAATAACCATTTTGAAACCCATTAGGTAATGAAGACAGTAAAACATGAAAGTAGTTCCTAGAATACAGAGAAGACAGCTTTATGATCCAGAAAGTAGAAAATCAATCCAGAGGAGAAACTGTCCTGGATCTACTTCTTCAATAGGGAGGAACTAATTGAGAACGTGAGTATAATACAGAGCTACTTGCATTACTCACCATATGTATCTGATTGTAAGAAAGTAAATCCTGTTGAATAAAGAAACTGAAGAAATATGTCACAGCGGAGAAAGAAGATGAGACAGACTAGAATATGTCTGTGCCAAACTATTAACCCTGCCTTGCAGTCCAAGGGAAAAGAATGTGTACAAGCTCTAGGAACATCCAGAAAGTTGTGCTGCACAGCAATGGTGTTTGACTCATCACTGATGAACCAATACTAGTGGTCACCTCTTATCTGCTGAGTTGTTTCTCTCCTGCAGTTTGCAGCATTGTGTCTCGATAGTAAAGTTAGCTGGCAGTGAGTTAAGTGGAAGAAAACTAGTCACAGCAGAATGGAGCATAATGCAAGCTAATTTATCTGGTTTTGTAATTTAAGCTCACTTGTTTTAAAATAATACAAGGTATATAAATTTATACTACATAGAGTGCAACATAGAAGTGTTTTCTGCTGTTCTTGACCCTCAGGAGGATGAAAATGGCAACAGAAAAACATAGAAGAGTAGAGTCTGGAGCACTCAAGCTCCTTTGGGGTACTGCTTTCTCTAAGAAGGTCTCTCGCACCGATTTCAGTCTTCATTGGCTGTTTGACCGAGTAGTCTCTATCCTACCCTGCCTGTTTTCATCTACACAAAACTCAGCAGAGTCAGACAGGACAATGAAGTACTAGGGCCAGATTATAACCCTGCAGTACCAATAACTAATGTAATAACCATGACCTTTGAGGAGTGAAAATTCTCCAAATTAAGATGTAAACCAGCCTGTGTAATGTAGTTGTGGAGGATGGCAGCCCAGCTATTCAAAACATCAAGAAGTAGTTTGCTAGTCTCTTGAATCGTCCAGTGTAACTGTTGTGCTCTCACCGCTAACACAGATAGTTCTCTTCTGTTGCTGATCTATGGAGGCAATCAGTCCAGGCAGGACAAAAACAGTGAATTCAGTGAATAGGAATCAAGAGGGAGCAAAGATTTAGTTGTGGACTCAAGAGTTAAGTTGTCAATTTAATTTTTTAACTGATTCCTCATAGGGAAGTTGTTTTTGGAAGTGACCTCAGGAGATCTCTAGTCCAACCTCCAGCTCAAAGTGAAGTCATCTATGAGGGCAGACCTGGTTGCTCAGGGTGAAGTCAGGTATTGAAAACCTCCAGGGATGGTGACTGCACAGCCTCTCTGAAAAACCTGCTGCACTGCCAGACTGACCTCATGGTGAGAAAGTTTATCAGTGCACCCTGGTTGAACTTTACCTGTTTCAAATTATGCCTGCTTTTCTTTCAGCCAACATGCACTGCTGTGAAAAGCGTGTCTCTGCCTTCTTAGTTATTGCTTTGTAGGCCCTGAAAGGCTGCTTTTAGGTCACCCCAAGCTGTCCCTTCTCCAGTATAAACATGTGCAGTTTCTGCAGTTTCTCCTCACAGGGTAAGTGCTCCAGCCCTTAACCATCTTGGTGGTTGTCCTGTAAACTTGCTACAGTTTATCAATGTCCTGTATTGGGAGACCAAAACTGGTCACAGCATCCAGATGTGGTGTAACGAATGCTGACTAGAGGGGAATAATCATTCCCCTTGAGCTACCAGCTGCGTTCCTGTCCATACAGTGCAGGATGCTGCTGGCCTTCTTTGCTGTAAGGGCTTACTGTGGGCTCACACTCAGATCACCATCTGCCAACCCCTCCAGGCCCTTCAGCAGAGCTTCTCCCCAGCCCATATCATTACAAGGTGGTCTGCCTTTCCATGTGTGGGACCTTGCTGAGTTTCGTCAGGCCTCTGTGACCCATTCCTCCAGCCTGTACAGGTCCCTTTGGATGGCAGCCCTGCCCTCGAGCCTGTTGACCATCTCCTACAGTTTGTTGTCATCTGCAAATTTGACATCATTTTTTCTCTTCCTCCAATCTTCTTTCTTTTGAGTAAATTCATTCAGGTAAGGGCTGTCTCTTGCATGGCATTGGAGAGATGCCTGGTTGAGGGATCTTAGAGGGCCATCTTCTCAGAGACCTCAGGGCTTTCCTATTATATCAAGAATGCAGTATTTGTTGGAGCACCTATCACCCACTTGAATGCTTAAATCCCTGACTGAAAACTCTGTGGACAGATTATGGGAGAGTTGTGCTGTGTTTCAGTTCTTAGCCCAAGCAGTGACACTAGACATTGTGAGACTGGACTGAGGAAAGAATGTATATTCTGAGGAACTACATATAGTGAAATATTATGAACAGATATTATTTAGTCCAGCTTTGCAATGGAAAACTTCTGTAGACTTTAGCATAGTTTCTTATTTTAAAAAAATCTTGAATAATTTACCAAGCATTAAGGCCATGCTGACTTCTTATTTAAATAATTTATACTTTATTACCCCTAACCCATGATGTTTTAACCCCGTCAAAAATTTGACCTCGTTATTCAGCTGGTTTGACTAGCTAATTTGGAAGACCAAATCTGGCAGAAAAAAAGTGAAAAAAAAAAATCAGCCATTTTTCACTTTTTGCCTCAAGCATGTAACTATGAATGATTCATAGCACTTCTTGCTCTGTGACAGATTCATTATTAAAAGTTTATTTAATTATCAATACTGTGCTCTACTCTATTAAGAAAATCATATTTTATATTGAATATTACTTGTGAATGAAGTTATCAGTGTCATTCAATCCACTTGGAATCCTGAACATCTGTTTCATTAAGCTGATAGAGTTTGTTATCGACATGTTTAATGCAATATATTTTCCAAGGACGTATTGGCAGTTTCTCCATATGTTAAGAGAACTCTCTGGTGTAAGCTAGCATATATGATACTGTGTGTGTCCTGTTTGTTGTGTGGATGCTTGGGGTATTTTTTAGGCTCAAAACCACTGAGAGATTGTACTGCAGTGCCCACTTCAGTAGTGCCAGATTAATTTATTTCATTGCTATTTTCATTGCAAATGTGTGACAAGGAACACAATGATCTCAGCATGTAAATTATATCTGGACGTACAAAATAAAGGGATTTATTATCTGCTGTTAATGTCAGTTATTTCCAGTTTGCCTAAATACATTAAAAACATATTATGATATTATGGATATTATGCAAACACAAACATTAACATATTTTAATGCATGCTTCTATTTTTTCTTCATTCCATTTCAGATTAATATCCATTACCATTATCAATGTTTTATCTCTTTTGTGCTGGAAATTGAATTCTGCATTAGAGAAGGTGGGTAATGTTTAATAGGAAAATTAGAAATATTCCAAAATAGAAAAGGTTTATTTTGTTTTCTATTTAAGATTTTTTTCATGCTCAAATGATATTTTCTGCTTGTTTTCATTATTCTCAATAGTTTTTATGTTGGAAAACACCCAGGTGAATAATTGGCTTTTTCTAAACAGAGGTTCCAAATTTAATCCAGATTTCTTTAAAAAGCATGTGATACCATTGCAAAAGAATGTGTTTGTTTATTTATTTAAAATATAAAAAGCAAAGGGAAATCAATGATCCTTTTGCTCACTTCAGTGGACTAGATTTCACACTGATTTCAGTTGGCAAAATATGCTACATTATGAGGAATCAATATTCTGTCTATATTTAATGTTGCTTTCCATGCCAAGCCAAATTTTGTATCTTGCCATTAAGAATTTTTATCTCTCAAAGTTTACACATGTAACTGTGGCTTAGCAAGTGCTGCCATAAAGTTGATGCCATTTTAGAGATAGGAAAATGAAAAAGGGAAAGTATTTATCAGATTTTGAAATGTTTACATGTTTCAAGTATTCTGAGGTTTTGTGTGTTGTTTTTTTTTTAAGGTCTACTTTCATTGTACCAGCTTTAGAAAAAGACCGTATTGCAACACAGGCCAAATTAAAGGCAGGAGAATGCAAGTCTTGATTTTTATTTGTTTTTTTTTTTTTGAGTAGTCTGTAAAGGATTAGTCTAGTATCTGGCAGAAACATAAGGCTTTGTTTTCCATGCATGAGTAATTCTTACGATGAAACAAGTGACTGTCTTTAAAGTATGAAGCAATGTTTACAAACAGTGACAAATTAATACGGAGTTAGAAACACATACAACTTTCTGTCTTGATCAGTGCAGCCTTACTCAGTAAAAATCAAGAAACAGTCCTTATAAGAACTGTTACTGTTATTGACTGTTCCCTCAACTTTGATCTTCCTCTCTCCGGGTCTGCCAAACATCCAGTAAGATAATGTCATATGGAACCAGACCTTATCAGAGTAACAATTGGCAAATATCACTAGAAGATACATTTTTTTCATTGGAATCTTCAAAAATCTCAATTTTAAGATACCTGCTCAACCTCAATGGATGAGACAACTCTTCCCCTGATGACTGTTTACCATATCCCTGACCAGAGATGATAAGAAATATTTCCCTTAGAAATGAACTGCTTTGAGGGACTGTACCAGTATGGGAGATATGTTCAGAAATGTGCATGAAGATTCTTTGGATCTAAATACAATATTCAATCAAAATTAAAGAGATTCAAGTCACAATAACAGATAGCATAGAAAAATGAAAGAATAAAACTTGCAAATATGATCCCAGGTCTTCTATAAGATAAATGAATATTATAATTCATGTCTATATAGACAATCCTTGTTCTGGTATTGGGACAGTGACTGTTTATAAGCCAGTCCAGCATCTCCCAACTAAAACTTTTGATGGATTCTCATTCTATCTATTATTCAAACCAAAAGTTTTCAGTTTGGTATCTCCCTCCAGGCAGACTTCTGTGAATACATGTGTTTATGTGCATGTGGCGAAAAAAGATCCCAAATTACTATATATTTTCAAAGTAGTATGAGATTAAGCAATTAAGGATTTCATCATAAAACACAAAGCATCACACTAGCTATCAACTTTAATGTATTTCTAATTTCTCAATGCCTTAATACCATGTACAAATTTAAAGCAGAAAATAGAAGCCAAACAAGTTCCAAACACCACAAACTCTATAGTTCTATTTTTCACACGGTATAACATAAACTAATCTATATGATAATTCATTGAATGATAGCAATTGATACTGGGACAAGGTATCTTAAAATACCTTCCTCCATTTCTCCCTCTCAAAAAGAAAATTCTGTTAATTTTCACACCACCTTGAGCTTGCCAAACTCATCACAAGAGCCAAACATCCAGTAAGATAATGTCATATGGAACCAGACCTTATCAGAGCAACAATTGGCAAATCTGTCCAGCACAGCCAATCCTTTCCCTAGTCTCCCAAAGGGAACATCGACATTCATGAATGCAACATATGCTTCCTTCCAGTGGTAATTCTGTGCCCAATGCCACATTGAAACTATGCAGGTGAAGTAAAGCAATCACCTTATGTCAAAATGGATTCACTTGGTCAACTAACACTCAGCGGGAGAAAATTTTTTAACAAAATAGCTATTTCCTGATCTATTAGGTCTGGTGCTCAACAGAGAACTAAAAAAAAAAACCCTGCAAAGATAAGTCTTTAAATTAAAATTATAACTCTGAAATATACTGTGATTTATGTACTTAATTGTGATACTGGTTTTCAGATACATTCCAGTCTCTTCTCTTGTCTTTTCTGGTTCATACTTCACTATTTTTCACCTGATGACTAGCTTGTTCTTGCAGACCACTCAGTATAATTGTTTAAATTAAATCTGTTTTTTCAAACTGATTTATTTTGAGTTTGCTGATATTTTGTTAAATGTCGGGAATTGAGTTTTAAAGTCTGTCTGCTATTTCCAGCTACTTCATCTGATGCACTAGATGATATTACTTTCTTCTAAAAATCTTTCCTGCCATGGACTTATTATGTAGAATTTTTACAGTACTGGAAGTTATTTTATACCTCTAACAGTTCAAAACTGAGAAAGAGATATCAAGATACATCAGTCAGAGACTAGGCAGTAGGCAACTTGTCAGAGTACTGTTTTGTAACATGAAGAAAGATATCCAAGTTCCTGGTCTGAATTCAGAAATGGCTTGAACTTAGATCTCCCAGCATTCAAATATTTGTTCCAATAAGTAAAATTTTGACTTGCTTTACATCATTTGTCTTTGAAACATATTGAAGATTTCGATATAAGCCTAGTGTGGAAGAGGAAGGGAGAAGAGAAAGAAACAAATTCTTTCTTTGTGCTATTACTACCTGAGTCAATGTATCTTTTTCCCCCACACATTTGCTGCCACTGGGAGAGGCAAAGTCCCTTTTCCAGTGGTTCAAAGTGCATGGGTAGATATTAGATGTGAATATTTCCTGTGCCAGAAGTTTCATCTCACAGCAGCCTCCACAATGATACCCTGCAACTGGTGGGATGGATGGATATTTGCAAGTGTGAGGTGACTGAGGATTCAGCTAGGGATTAACGATTCTCACCTCACCACAACATGTTGTTTTGGGATGGTGCATACTTAAAAGTTCTTCTGGTTGCTAGTTCAGAAGTCTAGAAGGTGGAGAAATTATATCCCTGTCCTCCACGGCACACACTCTCTGCACAGCTCCTTTGTTCCTCAATTTTCCCTGGACAGAATAGCAACCCTCCAGACCCAACATCCAGCCTCAGTAGGTTTTGCTTATTATCTGTATTTCTGTGTTGTCCCAGATACTTTCATAATCTCAACCCTGATACTTATTCAACCATAGTTTTTCCAAGAAAACTTTCACAGATGTCAGGGCCTGGATTTGCTGTATGCAATGTCTCCTGACTGGTTTGTAGTGCATACAGACTGGATTGCATACAGATACTGTCAAGCTTATCTTAATGTATTGAAGGAGTTATTCTTAAGGGTCAATTTATATCACCCATTTCTATCACAAGTGGGAAAAAAAATCAACTTTTTTTTTCCATCATACTGTTTTTTTTCTTGATGATTTATATTGAAAATGAGTTTAAATGTAAACAAAAGAGAGGAGAAAAAAAAGCCCGTTCAATTAATGAAGAATGTCTTGAAGTAAAATATGTTCCAAACTGACTTATTTTATAGAGGTTGATTTTTTTTTTCTGTGTATGAGCTTTTTGTCCTCATGGTTAGATTTTGCACAGTGGAACTCGGATACAGCCCACTGAGAGTATTAACTGTGTTTCAAAATAACTAGATTGTTAGGAAATATTCTCTAGAATTCTCCTGGTAAAAAAGTGATGATAAGTCACAGAATCACACAGAATCATAGAATGGTTCGGGTTGGAAGGGACCTTAAAGATCATCTAATTCCAAGCCCCCTGCCATGGGCAGGGACACCTCCCACTAGACCAGGCTGCTCAAAGCCTCATCCAGCCTGGCCTTGAACACTTCCAGGGGTGGGGCATTGACAACTTCTCTGGGCAACCTGTTCCTGTGCCTCACCACCCTTACAGTAAAGAATTTCTTCCTGATATCCAATCTAAATCTACCCTCTTTCAATCTGAGGCCGTTACCCCGTGTCCTATCATTACACTCCCTGATCAAGAGTCCCTCCCCATCCTTCCTGTAGGCCCCCTTTAGGTACTGGAAGGCTGCTATAAGGTCTCCTCGGAGCCTTCTCTTCTCCAGGCTGAACAACCCCAACTCTCTCAGCCTGTTCTCATAGCAGAGGTGCTCCAGCCCTCTGATCATCTTTGTGGCCCTCCGCTGGACCCGCTCCAACAGGTTCATGTCCTTCTTGTGGTGAGGACTCCAGAGCTGGACGCAGTACTCCAGGTGGGGTCTCACCAGAGCAGAGTAGAGGGGCAGAATCACCTCCCTCGGTCTGCTGGCCATGCTTCTTTTAATGCAGCCCAGGATGCGGTTAGTTTTCTGGGCTGCAAGTGAGCATTGCCTGCTCATGTTGAGCTTCTTGTCCACCACCATTGGTGGACGAGAGACAAGTCTGCATTGGTATAAACCCAACATGTGATAATATGGAAAAGAAAAAAAAATTAGTTAAACTTTTTCCATCCTTTTTGGCAACACTTACCTAGAACCTGCTTTTTAGTTAGATTTTAAGAAAATATATAAGATTTTCCTGAAACAATATGAATATATCCCTCAGGTAATATTATTTTTCATTGGACTTAACATAAACAAAATATTTATTTTTATCTGCTGCAAATGAACTATAAATATCCCTCTCTCTTCTTCAGTACTAAAATTTTCTTTACAATGGAAATAAATAAATAAGTGGTTTGCACCACAGGAAATGATTTCTTCAATTACTTTATGATACAAATATGTTTTACTAGAACGACCCATGGTTCGGTCTGCTGATTCAGCATAGCATGTGGGGTTAACTAAATGTTTTGCTTCAGTACACTTATACTTATTAAACCTTCACTTATTGCAGTGAGCCATTTTTGATTAATGTTGCTATTTCTGTTTGATGGCTTTGCCGCAAGGTTCTCACTATTTTATGAAATATATTGCTGCTTAAAGTTGTTTGATCGATCAACTCCCATATGAGATAGTTATGACAATTTACAATTAACTTTTATTTTGGACTTCTAAATACAGTTGATGTGTTCTTTACAACGAGTGTTTAATCTGTGAATTTACTGTCACTTATTTTCTAAATATTGACTTGGTCATGTTATGTTCGTAGAAATTAGGAATATAGTATGGTACTAGGAAAATTGATACAGTGGGCAGTCAGTTTAATTTTGGGAAACTTAATTAAAGTTTGTGCTGTACTTTGTATCGAGAAGTACCACATGTTGCACTTGCAAATTATTATGATGAATTATTAATTAATCTTTGTGATGAACTGGTGATATGCGAATTCTAATACATATTTCTGGGGAAAGTAAATAACAGTTGTAATTTAGCAAACAACAGAGAAATGATTTACTGATCTTACGTGTAATGGAAAATTTGTTCAAAATTTCAGAATGACTGCAAGGCAGGAAGTCAGGAACTGATGGCTGCAGTAAGCTCTACTAGCCAGCACCTGGAGTAAAGTTAACCTAATAACACAGTGTGTCTAACATTCTTGTGAATCTGATAATTTTAAGAGAGCTCACCAATATATTAGCAGAAGTAACTGAATTTCTTTCACTCTTTTCAGATTCTCTAACCATAAAATAAACAACAGAAACGTTATAAAGCCTTCTTACTGAGATGTTCAAAGCCTAGTTCAGGAGCATCCAACCTACAAATTGACAACCTGCAGAGTTAAAAATTCATTAATTCCCAGAAAGAAAAGATCATCTAATTTTTAACTTTAAAAAGTGGGGGAACTATTGCTACTCCTTATGGAAGTAAATGATTTCTTGAGAGCAATTAAAAATGGTTTAAAAGTGTTTGACCAAAAAAAAAGACATTAAGATGCAAGTAAATCTGTGTCAATTTACTTCAGCAAGTCCCAGAGAAAACAGGAGATCAGTTATACACAAATACAGCTGCTAACTATAAACTATCACAAATATCTTAGAGATAATATGGAAATAGACTGATAGTGATAATTGGTATCATTAAGTCAAAATCAAAGATGACATGAATAATTTCTTCCCTCTTCTCCTCCTTCCCTCCAAAACTAAAATCTTAGCCACCTGTTTTGTTTCTTTCAAAGATAATACATTAACCAAATGAGCTGATAAGAGATTGAAATGTTAATAATGGCAAACATAAAAGATTTGGTCAGTATCTCAGTAATCTGAAGTAGTAAAAAATAAACCAACCTCTACATATATTTCCCCAGATGGTTTTCGTTTTCTCATTCAATCCATGAATCTTATGGGCCTTTCATACCCTGCTCCTCAGCCTACATGATCTATTACAATGTCCTAACTTAGTTCTCAATCCTCTTAATGGTTGCTTTTATGGTTTCCTGTTTGCTGTTAGTCAGGCAAATTTCAATGAAGGTATCAACTGAACAATGCTGATGTCCTGCAAAGCCAGTTAGTTGTTTGTTTGGTTGGTTGGTTTTTTTTTGTATTTTTATTTTTTTTTCCAATTTGGTTAGTATTTGCTAATACTGGTCAAAGGAAATATAGGAAATATATCCAGCTTTGACTCAGTTCTCTTCTTTGAAGGTGATACAATGAGTCAGAGACTCTTACATTCTGTGGTGTTCATGCTCCTAGAGGGAAAAATGCTTTTGGCTGGTAAGTCTATTAGCAGACTAATGAGCACACTTATGCTAATAGCATATATTGCCAAAGGTTGAATAATCTATTGATTTCTCTTAGTTGAACTACTTATTTTTCCACTTATATCTCTTACCAACTCTGTGTCCTAGTTTGTTACGCTGCTGTCCATGCTGATCACACCTAATTCAGAGAGTTGTTCCTTGGAATGACAATGAGGTTACTGGTAAGGCAGAGGATTACTCAGAGTGGGCAGCTGGGTTGCAGTTCAACCCCAGGTGAATTTTGAGTCTCCACTGCTGGCTTAGCAAGTCTCTTTAAGCACCGAAGGTCTCATTTCTAGGGGATTCCTTTAGTGTGGGGAATGTGTCGGGGGGGCTGCATAGGTACCTCCTACCGCATAGGGAAGGGAGGTAAAATAGCGTGAGAAATTACCTTAGAATTGCTCCTGGCCTCTTAGTTGTGGGAAATGCTGCCTGGGTCTGTGCTGCAGGACACAGGTCCTTTGAGGTAGGTACTGAATTCCTGCTGCCATGAAGAGACAGACTGAAATCCTCAGTCTCTCTGATTTGCTTTGCAAGGAAAGTTAGATGCGTGTGCAGAGCGGAAAGAAGGATGCTCTGTAGAAAGCCCCATGGAGTGACTGAGCAGAGTGGTCAGGGAAAGAATTACCTTGGAAAAAAGCCAAAATCCAAGTGAGTACCACTGCTTGCCAGGTGGGATTGCTCCTAGAGATTTTTGTGAGACCAGTATTTTGTCAAGAGAGCACATACATATTGAATAACGTGCAACTGCTGCTCCATCGGTTTATCTACAATTATGACTCCCAAAGCCACTGATGTAGTAGATTTTAAAATACCATCCTGAATTAAACACATGACTCTTGCTTATGAGTAGAGTACCTGTAGCCTTTATATTGGATTATAATTATATAATTATACATATAGCATTCCAATCAGACAACCTTAATGAAATATTTCAGAGACAACATGCATACATCCTCGTTTTCTCTGGTGTTTAGGAAGCAAAAGCAAATAGCCAGTTGCACAGTATTGTGTAATATAAGCTGGCTATTGTAAGTATATGTTGTCAATCTATATTTAATATACATAAATACATAAGACTTAGTAAGGTTAAGAAAGTAATCAATACTCCATTGTCACATTACTTGTATAAAATTATGCTTTATGGGATAGATTTAGTATTTTGAAACATATCTGAGAGAGAAAGGCTCAGCTGAGGCTTTGATATTTATTTTTCTGCCAATGAGGAGCTTATTTATTCTGCTGATTACTCAGCAGCTGGGACATTACAACATCCTTAATCTACTTTAATTTTTAAGGGTTAATAATAAAATGTTAATTTCCAATACAAAGCAAATGGAGGCTACTGCCAAGTTGGGATAAGATGTTAACATAGGAGGGATACAGTTCAGAAAACACAGATTCTGTTCTTGATGCTTTTATTTCTTGGGATGGTCGACAGGATAACACATGTGACAATCGCTTTGAGTGATTTTCTGAGACGGCAGGCTATTATTTTTCTTATGGCATCATGAAGGGTAAGTGATTTCTCTTGTAACTGCAGGGCAGGTTTTGTGGAGATACATGACCCAAACCGTAAAAAGACTCAGTGAAGGGCATCAGTGTAGGGAACAGGGGCTTTTATTTTCCAAGTTGCACCGGATTACAGATGGCTGGATTAGAAATTTTTTCTGATGCAGTGTTTACAGATGATATGTTTTACTTGCTGTGCCATGCATGGAGTGAAAAGATAGATTTGGTTTTTAGTGTGGGACACTAAAAGGGATTATATCAGTCTCAATAGTTGTGAATTGCTTCGAATTCCTACAGGAGAAGTCAGTGCTAAACTTACTATTCCGCAAATATTTTCCGCAAGAAAGAATGACAAAGAGTCAAGATTGAAGAACTGTGGCAGATGACAGTAAAGACACTATTAACATGCTTGATTAATTTCTTTCCTACAAAATTACAATATTGTTAAATACACTTTCCTAAAAAGGTATTTTAAGGCCTAGCAATTTGTCATTCTTTTTTAAAGTATTTTTAAATCCTCAAATTAAATTCTAAATACACAAGATTATTATTATTTATTACTCCTATTTTTTCAAAACATCATTGCTTACCTTGCTAATTTTATTTTCAGTCTGGTCAAGCAACTTAATGCTTATTTGTATATTAAAACCATAGCACTGAAGCTGTAAATAAGTCATCCCCCCCAAAAAAAAAAGAACACAGATGAAAACAATATGATACAGTTTGTAATCAAAATAAATTATGCCTTGGGAAAAAATGTAATTTGCACAATTAGGTGATACAATAGAATGTTCCATAATTAGGTGCAATACAAGTGTAACCATCCCTAATATCAGTAGTATGCAAGCCTTTCAGGCTTCATTAAAGAGTTCCATTGGAACGTGTGAATAATAGGATTAATATAGCCATGGGCACTGCTGGGTCAGCTGGCAATAGATCAATCCAAAATGCAGAGGATATTAAAAGGATTATAGATTAGCAATTAGATGGCTTTTTCACGAGCAAGGAATAGTTCCTCAAGCTTTGCCAAAGGTTAACAGAGATAGGATGTCGATTTTTCCAGTTTATAAACCAGTAAGAGCCTTAAGGTGCAGGAAGTTATGGCATTTTCAGGATGATAAGAATGATATGAACAAAACATAACAAAGTTTTCAGGATCAGTCGCTTGACTTCACAGGGAAACTGTTCTTACACAGAATGTAGGATATAAATATGTACTCTTGGTAACTACATCTCTAAGAAAGAAGATTTCAAGTGAACTATCTGAGAGGTCAGAGACAGTTTTTAAGCCCTTATCTATATCATTCAGTTTGAAAACATTTGTTGCATTTCAGAGAGTACATAATAAGTTCTCTAATTCAAACTCTACAAATCAATGTTGAATATTACCAACAGTATACACCACTGGAATTACAGTTTGACACTTTTAGTTTGTCAATAACACAGATATCTAAGAATTTTTTGATAGCTTCCTGATGAAATACTAGATGGCAATATTGGTATGTTTTCAACTGCATAAAGAGAATGTAGTATGTGGAATCAATATATATTGATCACACTGGGAGCTGAGTCTCAACATTTCTAAAAATCAGGTCACTTATTTGGATGCCTCAGTGTGCTTTTACTTCAGATGTCTAGCTCTGAAAATATAGGCTTTTGTATAAAAGGAGACAGTAAATTTATTAAAAGAGATGAAATGGACATTCAAATGGGAAACAAATCAAGCATACCTGGAAATAAAAGAATGATTAACAGTGAATGATTTATTCAACAAACTTAAACATTTATGTCTACTCATGAGTAAGTCGAACTTCCTTGTTATTCAACTGCCTTGTTATCTTTCTGCAGAAATTTGGGACAGACGTCTGACTGTTAATATTTTGCTGTATCTATTTGTTACTCTTTAAGAAATGTGTTGGTGAGTTTCCTGGGATTAGAGATAAGCAAATTGCAATAAGCAATTGTCTGAATAATGTCTCTGCTAAGGAATAAAGTCTAAGTTTTAAGAAGAATTTTTTAAGACGCAGAAATATTTGTGCAAAAAAATATCTAGGAATTTGTTGAAAAATATATTCTTTTGCAGGATTATGTCTCATGGTTGTCCAGGTTACATGACATTTAGACTAATTAGAAATACCTCTTAATAAATAAATGAAGCCAGTCGCAGCTGCAAACCTTTACAGAAATTCTGTAATATTGCTATAACAACAGCCCCTGTAGAGATCTGTGGGCTGGATGAAAGGTTTAAAACTAATTTTCCCTCCTTACTCTGCCCCAAACCAGTTGCTTTGTGGGGGCTGTAGCTGCATCAGGTAGTTTTCTGGATTGTTCACTGTTTTTTTGGTAAGAAGAATTTTCTGGTGGAGTCTTTCTCTGAGGACCTGAAAACCTATGATGTAAGCTCAGTTTCTGATTCTGAATGCCTCTTTAATGTGCCCACTACATTTTATTATTTCTATGGTAAATGCCTCAACTTTATACATAGAAAAGACTTAAGGGATAGAGGATTATATGTAATAAATACATGATTTTAAAAAAAACCAACACAGCATTACTTTCTAATGCTGGGGATATACAGCAATATTTTAATCTCAGCTAACTTCCATTTTTCATAATCTCACCTGGAATTAAGAATAGCGGAAAGGGCAATACTTTCTATTAAAAAAGTTTGAAGACTGCATTTCTGACTGAAATCTGTATAATTACTACTGTGACTTTAGATAAAGTATACTGGAAATTCTGTAAATCAGGGATTTCTAATTACAATTCTTTTCAATTTATTTGAATTGTGACAGCTGCTCTGATTTTGACAGACAAGAAACGAAGTGTTTGCAATGCAATGACAGCAACGTCCACGACACTAATTGCAACTTTTGTTGGAAAATGTCATGAATTACATTTTAAATAGGATCCAAATATAAGGATGGCACATCACTCATTTTACTTTGCAACAGAACTCTAGGACATTAACATTATTTTTGTCTTAGTTAGACTAATAATCCATTGCAGCAACTATAGACACTGACAGGGGTAGCAGTCATCAATGAACACTGAAACCATCCAGTCCACTCACTGGCTTTATCAAATGTTGTTTGGCAGCTTCTGCCAGAAGAATGGTGTTATAAGTCTAATTATTTCCTTTTTTAATACAGCAAAATAAGTGGAAACAAGCAAAAACCTCTGTGTGATCTTTTACTCTTACAACTGTTTCAAACATCAGATGAGGTTGCAATTATTTCTAAAACTGGGGCATTTGTATTTTTTTTTATCAAAATCAAAAAGTGACAGTTGCTAAAGGTGGAATTTTCTTAAGCTCATAAATAACATAGGAACAGAAGGCCCACTGATTTTTCCATGTGGTGTGTGCTTCTAAATTCACTTTAGTTCAGATTTTTTAGAGTGTTTAAATACCTTGAGAGTTTTATTTTCACATTTTATGATTTTCAGCTTAGTTTTTTTTAATTTTAATCCACCATTAAATTGGATGCTATTATAAACCTCACTATGAATCTTACTCTTTGTTATGTGCCCACATACCCCACATAGATACGGCTTTCATAGAAAATCCTACCTGGAATATGCTGACATCTTGCCCAAGGGAATTAAAAATGGCAAGGAAACATACCTTCCCAATCCCAGTATTACTGCTTTGTGGATAATTGATAATTCCCCTGAGAGTGTGAGGAAATTATATTGTCCCATCTTTATAGCATTTGTGAACATACGTGTCAACATTTGTATGTACTAGATACTTACAAGAGAACAAAGTTGGAAAAAAACATCCATGAAATAGAAAATTGGGATTTTAGGTGTTCAAAAACTGTTTTTGAATTGGAATTGAATTTACAGAGCATTTTCATCTTGGGAAACATGAAGGTGGGGAAGGGGAAATAAGGTTAATTTTCTGAAACTGATAAAGAGATGCAGAAGTGGCTTTCACTTGGGCTCAATAATCAGTGCATTCTCCTGAGGAGTGCTTTGACAGGACTTCCTCCTGTACACCCCAGTACTTGAGAGAGTTTACCAAACCTCTCTGCATGTCCCATAGTGTCCAAGCAATCTTCATGGTCATCCCCATGTTTTCTACCTCACAATAATTCCGACTTTATGACTGGTTACAGTATTAGCATTTTTCCTGTGCTACATGGCATCTCCATATGTTCTGACTAAATCAGGTCTTTCTGATTTACATCTTCTGTAATGAACTGAGATTGCCATAGCTGCTTGTTGTTTATCTATCAATGCATTATATCTCAAGACCTCTGTCTGAGTTCATAATTTTTTTCCTCGCTAGCTCACACAAATGTCTTTTTAATCTGTCACCTTCTGACATTGTTTAAAGAGTTCACACCCATGGAGATGAGCATGGGAAACTCCCTCTCATCCCTTTCTGTATCCCATCAGCTGACATGAAACCTTCTTTTCCCTCTCCCTTTTCCAAGTACAGCTTCTGTCCTGTTGAAACACAATGGACTAACATTGAATAAGGTCTAGACTGTTACACTCCAGTATCTTAATCTGTGCCACAGCAGCTGGGTAATAGAACTGTAAGCTAAAGTTTACAATTACCAATTTGTGGGCATGCAGAAGCACAATGAAATGCTCCCCCAGTAATCAGCACATTTCATTGTGCAGAAAAAGGTTTCTCGCTGAGGCTGACTATGTAATGTTCCTCCTTCCTTTACCTAATGAGAATTACGACGACTACCCAATCTATCCTCCAAGTCCTTTTCCACCAGCACTTCCCTTAGGGAAGGCTCCCCTTTGCAGCACAGTATCCTGCAACCCCCTGGCCTCTATTTAGAGCTCTTCACCTCCACACAGCATCATAAAGTCACTACTGCTAGTACCATAATAGTCAAGAAGTTCTGCTCAGGTTGCAAAAATCCATAATCATGTCAATAAACAAAGAGCAGTAACCTCCTCTGAAAACTTGAATAATCAAATTGCATTTCATTTGGGTTTGCAGTTGGATTCTGCTGATGTTTGATAAGGTGAAAATGGCAACTGTAGCCTTCCTGCAGCTGTGAAGCTTGTAATGGCTCTCAGCTGAATAAAATCCCAGTGACTAGCAACAGCTGAACACCAAAGCAGCCCTTATCCTTCTGTCACTAGTCACAATGCTGTCTTTCTTCTCTCTCAGATATCTTGGAGACCCTTACCTTTTGTCCAAGGTAGGTGAGATTAGCAAATAGGTTTGAAAATCCTTATTGAGGGCTGTAGATGTAAATGCATCTATATGGAGCTCTGCTAAATAGCTCCTTAAGATGTATGAATTTTCTTGTTTGGTTATAGATGGATGTTAATGCCTCTGTTTCAAAATCAATTATTCTAAATTCGTTTGTTTAGGCTTTTTTCCCCTTAACATAACATAATGTGTACTTATTGTTATAAAGGGCTGTTTTGCTCTTCATTTATTTACATGTTTCTACTCTTGCTCTTTATGTTATGGAAAACATAAAATTCAATAGTAAGCTAGTGATATTCTGAAAAATATTACCCATATTTATTCTTCTAACTTATACACTCTGGGTTTCTTTTTTTTTATTCATTTGCAGGTGATAGGGGACAGAGTAGTATCTACCTACATGAATATAGATGCCTATATCTTTTTTGTAGTTATGGAGCTGTATGCAGAAACCTGTACGTCTATAGATAAGTCTACCTATCATATGGAATAGGTGTTTTAGTTGATAATGATATCTGAGAGTAACTGTACCAAAATGGCATACAGAAACAACTCATTTTTCCTTTCTTTACAAGAAAGATTTTTTGAGAGTAATACTTCATATACTTTCATGGAGATATCTCTAGCAAAATGCCATTTTCATAAAAGTTGCTAGAGAACAACATGATTGCATGTTGATTTAACAAAAATATTTTTTCAAGTTATAGGATTTTAAGAAAGTAATTAATTTTGAGGGACTGTACAAGTGTGGTCTCCTCCTTCCTTGGTGTTGCACTCTATGTGAGAG
>VYZM01003910.1:0-66935 GCA_013398915.1 Dromas ardeola
GATTCTGTGATTCTGTGAAAGTGTCTGCTGTAGTTATTTGCTTGAGCTGGGAGATTGGAAGATCAGCCAACAGCCAGCAATACTCTACATAGTCAACCCAATAAATTTGTGATTATATTTCCCTTGATGCTTTGGGGAAGCTGGCCTGGACAGAGCTCAGAGCAGTGGTGAGGAGGAAAGGGTGGTTGGGATCCTCACAGCCAGATGCCATTCTGCTATAAAAAAGTAAATAAAAATGCACACTGCCCAGGCTCTTTTGAAAGAAAAAAAGTACAAAACTTCCTGTTCCTGTTTCTGTCTGCTTCAGAAACAACGTAAACATGCCCAGATCTACACTGAAAGCAGTCTACCACCAAAGCACTTACATACGCATTAACAGTACTGCGTGTCAGTCTGGGTGCACGTGTGTATGCAGGAGAATATACATACATATGGCTATACGCATATATTTGTATAGATTAGTCACCCAAACAAGCATCTGTTTTTCTCTGTGTGGTATTAAGGGAAAGATGACAAACTCTTGAACTGTATCACAGTAGAAGTGTTCTACCCATTGTACACCTTACTGGACTGAGACAGAATGAGAAGAAGGTAAGAGAACACAGAGATGAACATAACAATATCTCACTACAGTCCTGCAGCCATCAGAGGGACAGAGAGATCCTGCAGAAACGATCTCATGAAGCATAAAGATAATGGAGGACTAATACTCCTTGCAAGAGTGCAAGCCAGTGTCACATAGAGGGGTATCACAGACTCAGTGGCTCTGCCTTCCCTGAGGCAGAAACTGCAAGGAGCTAGGCTTCCAGAGACTATCAGAGTAGCATAAGACTGATGGCAGTTGAGAAGGTCAGCAAGAGTGTAGAGAGTTGGAGGTAGACAGGTGGAAGTGAGAGGGCAGGTTACCAACCGTTGAAGGAGCATCCTGGCAAACAAGTCCCACACTGGTGTTAATGGCTCAGCTCCTGAGTGCATGGGAGTGTGTAAACAATTCCAGAATATGGAAACCCCTAAAGCAGGTAAGTGTGGTAGCAGCCAAGTGCTTAACTGAAGTGCATGCTTAGTTCACAGGCACAGTGGTTATTTAAATATTTCCTCCCTTCTGTCCTACAGCATCATTACAAATTAGATTCCTGCCCCCAAAACTGCAACAATAAAAGGCTCTGCTTTGCAATGTTATTCCAAAGAAGATGCAGAGAAATGGGTCGTGACACCTTCAGCTGCAGATCTAATCCATCATAATGCACTGTAGCTCCTACAAATCGCTGCCCCAGGCAGATAATGGCAGGCATTTCCAATGATCCCCAGATGGCTAATATGTGGCAATGGTTTGTAACCTGCATATGCTGGACCACCACAGCTGCTCCACTGAGCGATCTTGCAATATTGATGGATGCTATTTTTGACCCAGAACATTGAACATGTTTAATAGAGAAGTATTGCCACCAAAATCATTCCCTTCTCTTCCTTTCCTCCACATCCCCAACTCAAAGGTCAGAAGTAAAATCAAGCTTTATCAAAGCTGTCTGGTTTTCTCATTTTTGGAAGAGATATTTGTGCTTTCATCTGACAGCTCGGTTGAAATATTCTGTCCTATGGCAATAGAAAGGATGGTTCTGCACATTAACAAGCAGCACAAAAGTGAAATGACTCACACCCTTACCAGAAAGTGTATAGGTTCTCTTTGTGATGGGGTACACATCTGCTGCTTTCTCTGTCCCCAAACCTAAGATCTGGCTTTTCTCTGAAATATGAAGATGACAAACTGTTTACTTTTTTTAAAAGTTGCATTTTAATTTCATCTTTAAGAAAGCAAAGACTGCACAGAAAATAGCCAGCCATTATCACCACACTTGGTATTGTTATGCTTTGTAATGTCTTTCTCTCATGGGCTGGGGCAACCACATTTTCAAGTTCTGCCAGATAACCCTTCAAACTTATTTAAAACAAAAACAAACTCACTCTAATTACTTACGTAGGTATGCGTGTGTGTATATATATGTACTTGTGTATATACTCATGGTCACATATAAGTTATGGGCAGTTTAAGAGCCTGCCCCATGAAGTTTTTACATCTGCAGCAATCTTTCATCTGACTCCAGCAGATGGAGTTGAACCTTTACTTTCTTATTCATTCTCCCTTCTTTCGAAGCCATGTTGCCTACTAGTATAAGAGGAGCAAATGAAAGTAAAGTTTGAGCCAAGTAGGCACTCACCCAACTCCATGAATGGTGTTGTTGAGTATGGTTGAGCAAGAATGACTGGACAACTGTTCATTGATTTCCGCTAATAAAGACAGCAGGATGCCCAGCTATTGTAATTCAACATAGCACTGTAGCCTTCAGGAAAAATATTTCACCTGCTAATTCCTGATGGCACACTGCTGAAGTCTAATCTCCCATTCCTTCCTCCTCAGGCATAGTTTTATTTCAAGGTGTTTAAAAAATGCTTTAAACTAAGATATGTGAAATAGCACACATACGCAGAAATCTGAAAAATGCAAGGAGACCACACAGCATCTCTACAGGAAAGGAGGTCAGGATTACAGTGGATATACTGAGCATGAGTTCATGCATTTCTGTAGGAAAGTAGGCATCATACAGGCATTCAGAAACAGGGCAACAGCCAAGATAACTTGTGAATGCACCCTTGTCCTCTGGGAGTCTGTGTACAGTGCTGCATCACAAGATTTGAATAGACCAATATAAAAGGGCCCAGAGGATCAGTGAGATTAATCCAGTGATGAAGAAGAGAGTGAACTGAGGGTAGTTTCACCTACAGAGGAGGGACTTATTCATCTTCAGCAGGGCAAAGAGCTATTGCAGAATAAAAAGAAATTGTCTGTTCTACAGTTCCACAAAATAGGACAAAAAGTAACAGCCTTAAGTTACAGAAAGGAAAAGCCAGATAAGACATTAGTGTAAATCCTGCTGAGGGTGAAGATGGAAAAACATTGGCACAGACTGCCTGAAGAGGACACAGATCTCCATCACAAGAGGTTTTCAATAGGCTAGACAAACACCTGTCAGGAATGGCATGGGTGCAGTTAATCCTGCCTCGGGCAGAGGGATGGGTTGACGACCCCGACCCTTTTAGTCCTTTTCAGCTCTGCTCTATACGTAACTAGAATCAAAAAAGCTAACAAGGAAGAGACATTGGAGTCGACTGCACCTACTCTCCCCAGTGAGTTCCAGATCACATTTGCTTGATTTTGTAAGTCTGAAATACATTTGTTTGCTTGTATAGCAAAAACCTTTTATACAGATAACTTATAAAGCATTTCACATCATAGAAAATTACAGCTGTAAATGCAAATACAAGTAATATGAGGAGAAATATTATAATATAGCCTCAAGGTATCATCTGGAGTCCTATCTGCTTAGCTTATTGACAAAAGATGAGCTACTCTAAACTGTCAGCCATCTTAACTGCAAATTAAGCTGTGTTCTTTCTATTTGGAATATCATTGTCTGTCAGTAAGACTCAAGATCTGGAATTTTAACTTGTGATATTTTTGATGTTTCATAGGGCAAGCCACCATAGCTGTCTTGCCACTGTGTCACAATTCCTAGGGAAAATTGAAAAATGAGTGGGAAGGTACAAGGATTGATGACAAGAAGACAAAAATCATGCAAAATAGATATTATTGCTTAGAAAACACACAAAGAGCAAGAACAAACTCATTACAAGTGGCCAAGCTTATTTCTTTCCAGCCATACACTGTAAAAAACAGTATAACTCTACCACAAATTTCAATGTTGAAATACTGCATCTGAGAATCTGTCCCACTGGTTTTATCTGGAGTTACCCAAGAAATGCAATTAGCCTGTCGGTGGTGACCAGAAGTCATTGTACAGTGTCATCTCCCAGATAGCCACACTTAAAAATGTTTCATCAGTTTTGCTTTTTGTCAGCAAGATGAACGGGCGACGACTGTGTGAGAAAGCAGAGAAAGGCGTACAAAATAGCTGCCAGCATCAGGCAACAAACCAGCAATACAAAAGAGAAAGCCACGAGGCTGGTTTTATTGGTCTGAATGTATTATCTTGCTGTTTAGCAGCAGCAATGAGAATAATGGCATGGTTTAACTGACAAACCATTAATTGGAAGATTATGGTATCTCTCAGCTCTCTATTCAAATCTCACCACATATGTTAGCTAGCATTGCTGTTAACAGTTCAGTGGACTTCCTTTCTTGTACACACTAGTACTAAGGAGACCATGCCCAGGACATATTGTCCACACATTGTCCTGAAAACAATTAAAATAGCACTCAATCATATTCTCATTCCCAGATTATATATGCAGTCCCAGGCTCCAAACAAGTTGATAGTAGTTTGATGGCTTTGTATTGTGCCTTCACTTGTTACTCAGCACTCATTTGCATGATTTTATGCATGATGACAGGAACATGCAAAATATGTCAGGATACAAATACTTCATTTAATGTTGAGTATATAGGCTAAAACCGACAGAGCTAAAGATAGAAGCATACAGAATCACAGAATCACAGAATCATAGGGTTGGAAGGGACCTCTGGAGATCATCTAGTCCAACCTCCCTGCCAGAGCATCACCATCATCACTGAGCAGATGTAAGAAAGGAGTCTCTTCTCCAAAGACAAATATTAGCTACAAGAACACTTGCTGTTAAATTCTCTCAGCATATACTTACAAGAACTGAATAATACAATATTTTTTTAAAAAAAATCACTCCCAATAAGCTACTCTTAAAGGAACTGAGGCACTTATCATAGATTCGTAGAATCATAGAATAGTCTGGGCTGGAAAGGACCTTTAAAGTTTGTGTACTCCAACCCCCCTGCAGTGAGCAGTGGCATCTTCAACAAGATCAGGTTGCTCAGAGCCCTGTCCAGCCTGACCTTGAATGTTTCCAGGGATGGGGCATCTACCACCTCTCGGGGCAATCTGTTCCAGTGTTTCAACACCCTCAGTGTAAAAAGTTTCTTCCTTTTATCTAGCCTGAATCTACCCTCCTTTAGTTTAAAATCATTACCCATTGTCCTATCACTAAACTCCCTAATTAAGAGTCCCTCCCCATCTTTCCTGTAGGCCCCCAGAATATGGTTGGCTTTCTGGGCTGTGAGCACACATTGCTGGCCCATGTCCAGCTTTTCATCCACCAGTAGCCCCAAGTCCTTCTCTGCAGGGCTGCTCTCAATCCCTTCATCCCCCAGCCTGTATTGATACCAGGGGTTGCCCCAGCCCAGGTGCAGGACCCTGCACTTGTCCTGGTTGAACCTCATGAGGTTCATCTCTGCCCAGCTCTCCCGCCTGTCCAGGTCACGCTGGATGGCAGCACGGCCCTCNTGATGTCATCTGCAAACTTGGTATGGGTGCACTCGATCCCATTGCCTATGTCATTGATGAAGATATTAAACAATGCTGGTCCCAATATGGACCCCTCATGGACACCACTTGTCACCAATCTCCATCTGGACATTGAGCCATTGACGTCTACCCTGTGGATGCAACCATCTAAACAATTCTTCATCCACTGAACAGCCCACCCATCAAATTCATACTTCTCCAATTTAGAGAGAAGGATGTTGTGGGGGACCACATCAAAGGCCTTAAAGAAGTCCAGATAGATGACATCTGTAGCTCTTTCCTTGTCCACTGATGTAGTCACTCCATCATAGAAGGCCACTAGGTTGGTCAGGCAGGACTTGCCCTTGGGGAAGCCATTCTGGCTGTCTTGAATCACCTCCCTGTCCTCCATGTGCCTTTGAATAGCTTCTAGGAGGATCTGTTCCATGATCTTCCCAGGCACAGAGGTGAGGCTGACAGGTTAGTAGTTCCTAAGGTCCTCTTTTCCACCCATGTTAAAAACGGGTGCAATGTTTCTCTTTTTCCAGTCTCCAGAGACTTCACCTGACTGCCATGACTTTTCAAATATCATGGAGAGTGGCTTGGCAACTGCATCACCCAACTCCCTCAGGACTCTGGGATGCATCTCATCGACTTAAGTATGTTCAGGTTCCTCAGGTGGTCATGAACCTCATCCTCTCTTACAGTGGGAGGGACATTGGTCCTCCAGTCCCTGTCTTTCAGTCCATCCACTTGAGAGGTGTGAAAAGAGAGGCTGCCAGTGAAGACTGAGGCAAAAAGTTGTTGAGTACCTCAGTCTTCTCCTCATCCGTTGTTACCATTTTGCCAGTTTTGCTCATCATGGGGGGGACACATTCTTTGACCTTCCTTTTCTGGTTGACATACCTGTAGAAGCCCTTCTTATTATTCTTTGCATTCCTTGCCAAGTTCAGCTACAGCCATGTTGTGGCCTGCCTGACCTCACCCTGACATAACCGGGCAGCATCCCTATACTCTTCACAGGATACCTGGTCCTGCTTGAACTGCCTGTGCAGTTCCTTCTTGCCATTTTGTTTGTCCAGCAGGCCTCAACTCAGCCATGCCAGTCTCTTGCCTTCCTTTCCTGATTTCTTACAGCTGGGGATCGAGAGATCTTGAGTTCTATGGAAAGCATCCTTAAAGATCTGCCAGCTCTGTTCTGCTCCCTTGTCCCTGAAAGCAATTTCCCAGGTGGTCCCATTGACTAACTCCTTGAACAAGAGTTGGAACAAAAATTTTTGTTCTGTTTTTGTTCTGTTAAAACAGAATTTTTGCTTTCCTAAAATTCAGGGTCCTGACTTTAGTCTTCACCTGACCCATATCCCTCAGGACTGTGAAATCCACCAGTTTATCATCACTGCAGCCCAGGCTGCCTCCAGTCTTGATGTCACTGATTAGCTCACTTGCATTGGTGATTAATAGTAGCACATCCCCTCTGGTAGGGCTGTCTATTATCTGGCTTAAGAAGTTATCCTCAATGCATTCCCTGAGTCTCCTGGATTGCCTACAGCTCACCGTGCTACTTTTCCAGCAGATGTTGGGGTGGCTGAAGTCCCCCAGCAGGACAAGAACCTGACAAGAACACCCAAGTTCTAAGTACCAGAGTGTTCAGTTAAAGGAATCCTAGCGGGAAGGAGAGCACCCCTTCTGTTCTGATATCTGTCAATGGCTTATAGCAAAAAGCTGCAAATGAAAGGATTCATATTTTAATAGGGCATTTATTGTTCCCCAAAAAGGCTTAGGCATTTAATAGAAAATCAAATTAAACACAAGTATGTTACCAAAGCAACCTAATTAATATAATTTATTTCACATGCCAGAAAACAAGTAGGATGTCAGGTGTTCCTGTTTTATGATAAACAGTTCAACTTAACCTATATATTTTTATATAAATCACCAATGTGCAAATACTCTAAAACCAAACATGGGTGGAATTTGTATGCTCTGATCTTTTGTTGCTTTGTTAAAATCTCTAAATAGCTCAGTTTTCACACCTCATCTTTTGTTATCATTAGATAAGCCCATTTTCATCTTTACCGTAGATGTTAGAATGTTTTCTAAACTGTTTTCTTGAACTTGCCATACATGAAACAACAGTCCCCTCTTCTGGACTGAGGTAACATTGTACTCACTGCGGAGAAGACACTGCAGAATGCAATTCCTGGTAATGTTTACTGAGGGTTTGGGGTTTTTTCCTAATTAAACAACCTTATAGTAACAAGAAAAGCCTTAAGGTCTATGCACAAAGAAGTCAAGCACATAAAGAAAGAGAGGTGAAGAAATCAATGAAGTATTGGATTGTGGATTTTTGCGTTCGATTTCAGCTGAAGGCACTGATAGCTACAACAGCTCTAAGAAAGGATCTGTCACCATTTCAATCGTGAAACACGAATTCTCTGGAATGCCTTGACTCCCAAACTCTCAGTGTTTAAAAAAAGAAAAGAAAAACTGTACAAATCACTGAACTGTAAGGAGTTTATTTTAAACAAGTTTTTAATTCAAGGTCTTGTGCTTTTGGACCTGAGCATGGATTATATAACCAAAGACCAGCTACAGACTAGATTAGAAAAAAACCCACTCACAGAAAGAAGAAGCAGTAGACAAAGGAAGTAAGGCAGAAAAATCTCAAGGGCACAAATTCACAAAACAAAATGACCCCTCAAAGACACCAGTCCTCATCTCCACCTTGAACAAAGCACTAGGAAATAAATTTGCAAGGGAGCACAAGCGTCTGAAACTAACTTTTGTTCTCTCCCAAGTTCCAGACCTTTGTTTGCAAAAGCAGACCAGAATAATAAAGTAGACAGTATGGAAGAGCTGAAACATCTGAGAAACCTCCAGCTGAAGACAAATGACAGGTACAGAGTCAATCTCGGTACTGAAGTCCCCTCTGTAACAACACATACAGGGGATTTCACACTGCAAGCCTTGCTTCACAGACCTTCACGATTCTTGCCTTGGCTGGCAAGGAGAGCCCCGGAAAATTTTACAGCCTCCACAGAGGTCTCCTTGTGCCCTGAGAAAAGCAGAGGACTGGAAGGTGTGACAGATGCTGCCATGGTTGTCATGCAGCCTCCCCTCATCCTGCTTTCCCCTGAGGGGCCACGCAGGGAAACGTTCTCCAGCGGGGGCTGCCTCAGTGGACATGCCAGGCAGCGGGACCCCAGGAGAGAGGCCGGCCAGGAGCCACGGGCCTCTGGGTCGGGGCAGCCCCCAGGGAGGAGACAGGTTTCCATCCAGAGTGGGGTAGGATCCCCAGTGGGGTCAGGGAGTGGAGGGGCTCTGATCCCTAAACAGCCCTTCCTCCCTCAGGCGGTGGGCAGTAATCGGGAAGCTTCAGGGGGCACAAATGTATAGGCTGGCCTCCTGAAGTGCTCTGGGGGATGCTGGGTCCCTGACCAGTCCCGCCAGCGAGCCTGCCAAGGAGAAGGGGAGTCTGTCAAACACCACTCCTCTGCTGACAGCCATGCTGCCCCAGTGGTGTCGGGGACAGCAAAGGGCTGCTGTGGTGAAAGCAACACCCCTCCATCTGGATGGGGTGCCTGTACATGGCCCCTCCTTTTCCTCCTCCATCTCATTGTACTCCTCCTCCTTCCCTTTCCCCTTCTCATTCTCCTTCTCCTTGCCCTTTCCCCACTCCATGGCCCTCACTTGCCCATGGCCCAGGGAGGCAGGACGTCCTACCTGCTCCGGCCTGGTGCCTTTGGTCTGCACCAGGTACACAGACTGTACACCCCCTAGCAAAATGTCCTCCATCCTCCATATGTGGCACAAATGAGGGGGGTGTCACAGCTCATGCAGCCCCTCTGGTGGCTCCAGTCACCACCTCTCACCCCCAAGGATGCTGACCATCACTCTTTCCCTGCCGCAGATTTGAGAGAAAGCATTCACGTAGGGGGAGACAAGAGAGCCAAGGGGTGCTGGAGGTGCCCAGCAGCAGCCCCTGTGCCCCACATATGCAGCACGTGTCCTGGAGAGCCACCCTCTCCCTGTGCTGTGTGACCAGCTTCATCGTCTGGTGGTCAGGCCGCACAGCAGGGGAGGAGACGGGCACTGTCCCAAGGGTGCATGGCTCCTGACTCTCCCTGTTTGGGATCAGCCGGGGCAGAGCCCTGCCTGCACTGCCTGCAGCAAGGGCTGGCCGCTGGCCGTGTGCTGTCCTGCCTGTGGCCAAGCGGACTGTCAGGGACCACAGCGGCAACGGCATCACCCCATTCCAACTTGACCCGTCCCATTGCAAATGACACCAAGCCCCTTCTAATTGTGTGGTGGTGTGGTCCCCCCTCCCTGGTCGCCAACCTGACCTTTATCTCCCATAACCCTGCCCAAGTGATAACCACCCATGGTGGTCACAATGGGTACATCTAGTCATGATGGCTGCATCTGGCTCAACATGGTTTAGGGGAGACAGATAACAACGCAATAGCCAAGGGCTAACTTGAACAATGCTGGTACTGTGGTCGGTATGCAAATATGACTATAAGTCAATCATCTTACCCCCATAAACTGTGAACAGCCCAAGAGCCCTCTGAGCTCTCCTGCACAGCAGTGGGCTGCACACCAGGATCTCCCCTTGAAGTAGGGACGCCTCTCAAGGTTACTTCTTGAGATTCAGAGATTTCTTGCTGCAACAGATTCTTGGTAAGCAACTAACAGCATGCTAAACTTTGAAATCTTAGCTAAGTGATATAAGGAATTGATTGTGCATATATAATCCTTTAGGCATAAACCGTTGACCAAGTCTGGGACTAGGATTGGATCCAGCTGCACCTGGACTCCTCTCTGAGAAAGAGTTTGGAAAGCAAGGGGGTCCTTTCTGAACCTTGACTCAATGGGAGAGTCTCCCCAACAGCTCTCTCTGACCCTGTCCTCTGTGCAATAAATAACCAAGTGTGCCTCGCCACCTCGAATCTTGTTAAAACGCTGTCACATTTGCCATCAAACTTTGTTAAATCCCTGTTTTATATCAATAAATGTATGGCTGCTTCTCTCTATGAGCGAAGTGCACTGCTCCATCCGTGACAGATTGCAGCTGAGAGGCACAGGGTATGGGCTGGAGACATGGGTCTGTGGCTACCGAGAAGGCACCATGCGGACTTTGTCCCTGGCAGCCATGGCCCGAGCCACAGCCACGCGGCCCTTCACCGCAGATGGCCATTACCCCCAACTCCTGGCCAAAGCTCCCATGCTGTGTCCCAGGCCTAAAGCTGTGGCAGGCACTGGGCAGGATGTTTCATGGGCAGGAAGGCCATCACTGGCCTTTACCCAGAACCGATGGCACCTGCAGGCTGTGCCACCACAGCCACGTCCCTGCACTTTCCACCCATGTCCGTGTAACAATCAGCTGCTACAGAGCTCACTGCAAGAAAAGGCTTGTATTTGGACCATGCCAAGTGTTACATTTCACCAAAACATCCCTAAACAGAGATTACTCAGAACAGCCTGTTAGGAATGCACCCCCTTTTTGAAATAAAAGTGCCTCATTGGAAGGAAAGAGTGAGACTCTGGGGACGTTCACATGGATCTGGGGAGGGCGAAAGCTGTAAATCCAAGTCCAACTCTAGAGCCTACAATCCAGCAAATCAGAGTCTTTGTTAAGTATCTGGAAGTTTTATTCAAGACTCTGTGAACTCTGAATGTTCACAGTGTATTAGAAAACACTCAGAACCCGGGCAGACTCCAGTATGTCCTTCTAGCTAGGCAGGCAGAAAAGGCAGATCCGCGTGTCTTCCATTTTTTCTGTGCTTGTTTGATTTAATAGTGCATTGCAAAAAAAACAGAGTGAACTTGGAAATGCTCTCCAGCTTTTTTCTCCACCATCTTCCAAAGGACTGCATGAGGTTGACTGGCCTGTAGTTCTTGCACTTTCCTCTTTGCCTGTGTTGAAGACAGGACTCAGCACCAATGATCTGCAACCTTTCCCAGTCACCATCACCTTTTAAAGACCATTGACAGTGGCCTTGCAATGCCATCAGCCCTCTTCTCCCTCAGCATGCATGGGTACAACACCACAGGCTTGTGTACATCCAGGGTGTTGAAGTACTCCCTAACCTGGTCTTCCCTATTCCGGTGTACAGCAGACACCCACCACAACAGTACTTATTTTTCTCTGCCAGCTTTCACTGTTCTGAGTTCTATGTGAAACTCCTCAGATTCTCACCATGGCTACCATGCTCATGGAAATCAAAAGCCTGCTATGAACAGCAGATATGCAACCAGCTGTTCACCCACAGTAGCTGTTGGGTCCTCCTTGGACACAATGAAGAAAACCAACGCTTGGTTGCCTATGCCCTTAAGCAGTGCCCCTCGACCTGCTAGTCACACCTGATACTTCTCAGGTCACCCTCGGCAGTATCTTCAGTGCACGTCCTGGCCCTTGTGGGCAGAGGGATGTCATGATTCTTTGTGAAGCTTTGCAAGGCTCTGGAAGTGAGGAAGAGAGGCTCAAAAAAATAAAAAATGAGCAAAGCCACTGTGAAAATCAGATGGAGACGGTGGAAGTGCCATCAATACAGGATGAAGAAAAGCTGAGTTTCAGTTCTGCTGCTCACTCGAAAGGGGTGAAATCATTGTCTCTGGCCTGGTTCATTTTATGCTGATGAACAGGCATTTGAGATCCTTTCATAAAATGAACATACGAAGAAACACCTGACTCAAACTTCTGCTTCTCTCGCCATTGGAAGCCAACTGTGGCAGACATTTTGGCTATTCATTTTAATTCAAGACCAGAAAGGAGCAGCTCAATTTCCCAACTATTGAGCCCTGTTCCTTCAGCTAGCTAAGGGTGACCGTGTTGCTACACAAGATGTTCCTCTCACAGGGCTGTGGCTGTTGAAGACCCAGGCTCCTTCGTATGTGTGGAAATGAGCTTTTTATCCCATATCCCAACAGCAAGCATTGGGTTACTAATTTTGGGAGTATGTATCTCTTGGAGCAGTGCATTTCAGACATCAGAGCAGAAAAGGCTGTCTGCTGTGCAGTTCCCTGGGCACACAAAAGTGGGAGGACTGGCAGGTGCAGCAGACAGTTGTGCCACCTTCCAGGGAACCTTGACAGGAGAAACGCAGAACTGGGCAACAAGGAATGTGATGAAGCTCAGCAAGGGCAACTGCACAGTCCTGCATCTGAGGAGAAGTCCCATCCTGTGTACTGCGCAGATAACATGCAGCTTTGCTGAGAAGCTCCTTGGGATCCTGCTGGAAAACAAGCTGAGCCTGAGCTAGCAATGCTGGCTTGCTGCAATAATGGCCAACAGTATCCTGAGCTGTATTTAAAAGAGCAATGCCAGCAGGTCGAGGGAAATCGTCATCCTTTCTCTCTCCTCAGTGCTGGTGAGGTCACGTGTGGAGGAGTGCTAAGTTCTGGGCTGCCCCGTACGAGCAAGTTGTGGACAGACTGGAGTTCGTACTCCAAAATAATGCTGCAGCATGCCCAAGAGGCAATTCCTGGCACTGGGGCTTTGCTCCAGTGCCCCCTTGCAGCTTGCAAGGGGATGGCTGCTGGCCAGCCCAGGGCCAACAAGAGTGGCCTGCCGCTTCTCTCTGCAGGGCCAATGAAGGGGCACCAGCTCTTCTGCTCACAGCTCTTTGAGCACACCAAAGGTACAGACTCCGGCAGTGGGAAACAAAATGAGAATGACAACTATTGCATGGGTTTGAGTGGAGTTTATTTTGCGGTTGGCAACTGGCCTGGATGTGAAGATGTGATGTGTTGTGGCTGTAAATCCAGCAGGCAAGCAACACTGTGTTTCGCTCTCTCTTTGTGGCTCAGAGGCCATAACCCCAGGACAGCAAAGGTGCTGGAGGCTATTCCTCTGTTGCCCACACCAAACTGCCCGCTGCTGCCTTTTCCTAGGCTTTGCTCAGAGCAGTGAGCTATGCCAGCGCCAGAGGAGGGACACAGTGTCCCGGGACCTGTCCCAGGGCAGTGCCTGCCTGGCCACCCTCCCCAGCACAAGGTCCCTTAGGAGACAGGACGATCAGGAGGTCACAGTGCCCTGATTGCACGGCTGGTGCACAAAGTTCCCATCACAGACTTTCTTCAGCAATTTCCTTTTTTTTTTTTTTCCCCTAACAGTGGCCTAAAATATGTTTTATCAAACAAAAGTTACATTCTGAATGCAGCTGTGAACATTTCCATGCACAAAGTTGTGACTGATCAATAAACTCCTACAGTGGAAGAAGGCTCAGAGGAGACGGGCACAGGAAATGCACTTACGATGCTCAGGGAAGAATTCAGGGAGCCACCACAGCTGTTGTAAAGAAAGCTGAACTTATCCCACTGGTAAAGCAACTGGACGATCGCTTTTGTTTTAGATTAATTGTCCTATCAGTTGAGTGGTCAACTGGCTGTGTAGGTGGCCTAAGTTAATCAAAAGGTGTGAATGTCTTCCTGAGCCAGCCAGAGCATGGGGCTCAGCCCGACATAAAGCACAAAAACCGAGCAACCAACAAAACGAAATTTCAAGAGAGCTACAGGCTTGAACTGGCTCCAACCCACGTATTTCTTCCTGGTGACTGGAGATACCTAGTGTCATGACAGTGAGCGTACAGAGACCAGTAATGGGAATTTCATTTGTATTGTGATCCAACTGCATGTTGTGACTGCGATATTGTGCTTGGACTGTGATTGCTGCTTCACTCTGCTAAACCAAAATCCTGTCGAAAATCAAATGCCTTCAAATAAGTAAATTTGGTAATAACACATTAAACCCTCCTCAAGTGGAATATCTAAAAGAGCCTGGTCAGTGTGTATTGGGCAGGAGAAGCGCCGGGACTGTGAGGCAGCATGGTCAGGAAACACCTCACCACGTGGTACGCATCTCCAGAGGATTCCGTTTACTCAAGAGAACATAAACAGCAGTACAACGCAGAACGGTTTGAAATGGCCACCCCTTTGTAGCGTCAAGGGCAGATGGGAAAGATGTAAGAAGACAGGCCCACGGGCACATTTTAGACTGTGTAAAACGTGCCTACTAATGTAAGGCCACAACTTCATGCAGGCAAAAAAAGACAGCAGGCAATACTCCTTTCTGACCTTGATTCAGCTTAATTTTTAGTCACTTCAGCAATACAGTGATAATAAGAAACCAACAACCTTGCATGTATCAAAAAGTATAACTCTAAATATATTTATTATTCAGTTACATTTGCTTTTCATTGCACAAATTTGGTTTTTATCCCCATGTTTTACAGTTTTTTACAAAGCTGTTAGGAGTTTTAGAAACTGTTAAAATGATCACTTAAGTCTATTTAGGCACACTTCATTAACACATAACTCCATTTCCTCCACTTTTTTTTCCCTGTGTGAAAGATTTATGGTTGCATTTAAGCTCCAAATTGAAATACATTTCACAGTCTATGCTTTTACGGGCATACTGTCTAAAGAAGAAATTTTGATTAAATAGTCTCGCTTTACCAAATGTTGCCAGTAAAGCCTAAATGAAAGCAACTTCTTTTCCAGAAATGCTGAAATCAACACAACCCTAAGGTAAGAACCATGGTGGCCGACCATCTTCTATGCTAGCCAGTCATAGGATAACAAAGAAAGAACCCTCAAGAGGATTTAAAAATCCCTTGTAAAAATTACTTTAACTTGGAAATAATTTAAATAATTTATTCTGTATGAAAAATAAGCAAAAAAAATCCAGCAAATAAAACAGATATGGTGACAAGGAAAGTGTCATATTCCCTGGACTGCTGAGGCTGTTTCAAGCGCTCTCCCTTCAGATAATGATACCTTGGAAACCAGAGTGTCATATCCCTGGGGCTACCCTATGTGAAAATGGCTTTGAAGTTTGAAGCTGTCAGGCCTGTTTGACATGGCTGAAAAACTGTGAGCTTCTCAATTTCTTACATAGCTCTTCTCTTTGGTGAGAAAGCCTGACCGCTTCTGGTGAAAGATTCATGTGTTTGGATTAAAGCTCTGTATCTGGGGTGAGCTGCTTTTGCATTTAACTGCACACGGTAGCGTTCCCAGGGCACAGGAAAGTCCATTCTGGAGGTCTGAAATAAGCTGAAGTTTGTTTCAGCAACTTTGTTATAATATATTACTTTTTACAAAAAGAGCAGTGTTAAGTAAGTGACTGATGCTAAAGGACTCTTCCTGAAAAATGTGAACAACTACCTCCTCTCTGTAATGCTGCAGAAAGAAACAACAATATTTGTGGCTTTTTAGCACCCACATCTGTTGTTGCTATTTAGAAATGAGTGAATTATTTTTGAAAGCTGGGTGACGTCTTCGCAGTAGAGCAAAAAGGGATGCCAAAGTCTTTGTGTGGTTCTCATGTGTGAGTATTTAGTGCCCATGAGCTCCCTGATGGTTACTACTTTCAGGGATAACCAGAGGGGCATCTCACATGAGCACAGGCAGTGCGCAGCCTTTATTCTCCTTGCTAAGGAGTCCTGTCCATAGGAATTTCTGAGTATGGAGATTTTTTTATTATTTATTTATTTAATTTTCTTTTTTAGACTTTGGGAAATCATTAGGCTTCAGGGAACTAGCAGGGCATAGTATTCATTCCTACATGTGTCACAGCAGAGGTGCACAGTTACGGGTTAAACAGCGATTGCTTGCTCTGCTCTCCATGAGCTCTGCTTTTGGGGCAAGGTAAATCATTCCCCCATGGTGCTGCTGCTTGTGCTCAGACCCCAGGGCAACTGACTGAGCTCTCTTGCCCCACATCGTGGGAACAAACAAGAGGAGACCCCCCAGGAATCGACATGGCGGGCAGGTGGGTGCTGCCGCTGGCCCATCTGCACAATGCAGGCAGACTCCGTAAAGCTGGTCACAGGTGCCAGCCCTGAAACCAAGGATGGGAACTGCATCCTGCAGCTGCTCTTGCCTTAAGCAAAGGGCTGGGGAAGGCAGCGAGCTAGAGAGCTGGGGCTGAAGGGCACAGATGTGTGTGGCTGCAGGGCTGGGGGAGACAGGGCGGCCCTGGAGGATGCAGGGGGCTGGGCAACACAGCTGGGAAGAGGGAGTCTGCATCTGTAGGTGGCTGAAGGCATGGGACAAGGCGCTGGCACCTGGGAGCTAAGGAAGCAGCAGTTGCAGGCACAAGGAGGAGGGAGTTCCCTCCAGCAACCAGGGAGGGCTGTTTGTGACCGGCCACAGTCCTATGATCCTCCTGTGGTTGACACCACACTTCTAGCACCATTGCTGAAAGGTCTGCAGTGGGTTGGGGGGTCCAACTCCTCCCTCAACCTTTTAATCCCTCTTGGCAAACCCCCCCACTGCCAACACTGTGCAGCTTTAAATGTTGTCCTCATTTGTCTGATGAGCACCGCAGGACCACAGCCCCCAGGCGACTGCGGCTGGTCTTTGGCAGAAGGAGGGAAAGAAGGCCACTGACTCAAAGGACCCAGAGACCTCTTCTGCACCTGCAGCTTCTCTAGTGAGAACCAGCCCACACCACTGCCCCTTTAAAGTAAGACCTCCGAACACCAACTCTCCTTTACATATCACAAAAGTGCTGTCCCTTGGCAGCCCCAGTGCAGCCTCCCGCTCAGAGCAGGACTATCCCCAGCACCAGGTCACGGCAGCCGCCGCTTTGCCTAGCCACCCGGCCGCGGGGCCAAGCCGTGAGGCAAGGGGCATGCATGAGAATCACTTCGGAGCTAGAGGTGCCTCTGAAGCTCAGCTGCAGAGTGGTCTCCCACGGCAGAAGAAAGACGGCCACAGGAGCTGCACTGCCGGGTCCAGGGGTGGGAAAAGAAGCTGGCAACTGCCTTCAGTCTCCCATCCTCATGTCACGTGGAGGGGCAGCAGAAGAGGTTGTTCCTAGAGCTTAACAGATGGCTTCTCCAGGGCCAGATAAGCAAGAGTTTCCAAAGTCTCTCACTAGCATTAATGCATGAGCTTCTGACATGAGTGAGCGGGCAAGCAAGGAGAGCCTGAAGAAGCGCAACAAGTCCATCAATAACTGTCTGGTGATGATTAGGGAAATGTGACCACCACAAGCCAGGGAAGTCCATGCTGCTTGAAGCATCAATTTTTCCCCCAGCAAAATCCCTAGGAGTCTGCTCCAGTTGCCAGGGGTGCAAAGAGCTGCAGGCCAGCACCCTCAGTAACCACCTGTGTCCATGCAGAGGTTTCTGAGCTCCAGCTCCAGCTGTTTAATTTGGACATCTCTCTGATTTACCAACTCACGTAGTCTACGGATTTCTTCCTGTTGCCGGTAAAACATCTGCAAAAGCTGTAAGAAGAGTCACTTTTTACTTTTACGTTTTACACTTAGAAAATGCAGACCTAACCTGTCAAATACCACCAGTCCTGTCACATCACTTCCAAGAGAAACAGCATCCAAGGAGGAGGCCTTCAACCAACATACTGAACATCAGCAGTGCTTCTGCTGTTCCCTAGCTTGGGCTATGAGTGCTGGTGTTTCTCAGCTGCTCTTAGTAATGCTACATCTGCTTAATTCAATGAAAAGATCAGAAAAAATAACCTTCATACCACTGACCATTCAAAAAGACTAGACACAGAGAGTATTTGGAGCCTAAATCCCTGGATCTGCCACATCTCCTACTCTGACCTTGGGCAAGTACTTTTACTTCTCTTTTTTTTTTCCTGTTGATCATGCTCTGTCCTCTCCAGTTGTGACTAGAATGGCCTTTCACTGTGTATGCAGCAGAGCACCCAGCTCTGCACAGGTTGCTTCTGTAATTTTAGGGTGCCAGCTCAGAAGCACGCAGAAGAATATCCTTTTTCACACCACAGGGAAATTCATCTGTGGAAATTTCTGCCCCATCAAGCTGCAGATGCTAAAATCTTGCAAGGCTGAAAAGGGGTCCTGAGCACAGCTATGGGGAGGAAATCCTTCCAGGGTTCCTACAAGCAAACAAGCCGCATGTACTCAAAAAATGTCCTTGAGTTGCAAATGATAGGGGGCTTGCAAATCACCACAGAGACCTACCACCATACAAGTTTTGGTTACAATACAGGGCAGGGGCTGGCCATGGCCGAAGGCAGATCATGGATCTGCCAGGATCTTTTCTGGAGCCATTCCCAGAAGCAGGCTGTGACCAGCAGCCAACCTCAACAGCACTGCGCTGCCAAGTTGTCCCCCAGGAATGAACTGCCAAAGCAGGGGCAGAGCCAGCCCCTTTCCCATGTCAGCGTCCACAATACTGTTTGGCATTCAAGACTACATGGACGCGCCATGGGCCAAGGCAGCATGTAGGGAGTAGGGTACACCTGCTCCTTCCACAGGCATCTCTGCTGCCTCATCAGGCTCTCTGAGTGCAGCTCTCATTGAAGCGTTATACCACATAAACGCCCTCCACTTCTCCACAATCCGGAGGTCACAAGGACCTCCTTGTCCCCAGCCAGCCACCAGGCAGGCCTGTGCCACAAGAATTACTAAGAAGCAGAAATACTGATTGCTCCCTCCTTTCCAGATCCCCTCAGCTGGGGTGCTGCTGGGCCACCTTTCTGCTTCCCATGTGGCAGCCAGGGCATGCAGAGCTTCTGCCCCCATGCTGGCAGAGCTCGCACTGGCCCAGGTCTGCAAAATAAACCCTCCTCAGATACTGTCACCTTGTGAACAGCATCTGCCAGCTGACACTGGGCTTCCCCCCATAGCCCCAACCCTTCACCCCAAACATTCACACCTCATTTTCAGTTTTTGGTGGTGGACACTCAAATATGTCAAAGCCATTGGAGAGGCGCATTTGCTTATTTTTCGGCAAGTTCTCCTCCACTTTCAGCTGTTTTCTGTTGTCTCCGATCTCACTTGGCTTCTGCATGCCCTCCAGTGGCATCTTTCCTCCCCGACCCTGGTGTTGGCTCAGGTCAGTAGTTTTCACGAGTGGCTCTGTCTCAGGAAACTGTGGTAAGGAATTCACAGCTCCAGAGCCTGGTCTTAAGGATACCAAGAGGGGCCCTAGGGAGGGAGGCAGGTGACAGGTTAGCACTCACAATCCACACTCAAAAAATCAGCTATAAGCAACTAACTCAAACAGCCTGCAGGGATAAACACGGAGGCACTTGGAGCAGCTTTCAGAGTTCACAGCTGTGAATATTTTAGCCACCAAATTGTTTTAGCTTACAGCCATATTTGTTATGTCTCTCCTTTTCCTCCCTTCCTCTTTCTCTGGCAGTTTAAGGCCAGAGAGCCAGTGGCAGCTTACCCAAGCCCTGGGGAGCTGAAGGGCTGGGGAACGCTCCATGTGCTGACCTTTGTTAACTCCGTTCAGCCACTCTTGTGCTGTCAGTGCTGGCTGGGCTCCTGTGGTCAAGGGGTAGATGTCTTCCTGGTATGACTCCGACTGCAAGCAAAAAGAAGTCCAGAGTCACTATGTCAGTGAGGTTTTGGCTTAGATGGACCATACTGGATTGTGGTGGAGAAAATAACTTTGTTCCACCTCAGCACAGGCAGTGTCATAAGCACTCACCAGCATGGCCATACAATATTCTCACCTGCCCTGAACCTCTCTCCTCCTCACCCCAACTCACAGCAAATGCATCTGAAGGCCTATTTTAATTCCTGCCAGTAAGGCCTTTCCACTTTCAGACAATAGACTGGGGGAGGTTGGTGACACAGGCTAACCCAACTCCCATGAACTCAGCATTCCTAAGGATGAAGAAGTGGAAACGAAGGATGGACACAAGTCACAAATCATCAGCTGATCATCAGCTGACAAAAATCGGCCAAGGAGATAATGCTGGAGGAACATGCCTGATTGGTAGTTGTAATAAGCATTAGCTCTGTTGCTTCTCTGAATTCAAGGTACTCGTACCTTCCAATGTTTCTGGAAGTACAGGGCACAGTGCTGACATTTTCGATGTACCTTTACTCACATGGTCACATGGGAGCTACCTTGGCTAGCTACAGATTCATGACGAGAGTCATTCTCTAGCCACACCAGCTCTGAGACTTACTTCTACATCGCTCTCAGTCTCTCTCACATGCTGCAGAACAACTGTAACAAACCTGCACCCACTGGGTAGAGACCTGGGAATCCATTGTTCCCTTTTTCCCAGGGTGATTCTTCTTCCTTCCACAAGGAGATTTTCATGTCACTCAATGTCATCCCCAACCCCTCTCTCTCCTGTGTCATTATGTCAAACAGATGCCATCAACTGAGGAAGGTTACAGACAGCTAGTTGTCCTGACAGTCACAGAGACCCCTTGTTGAACCTAAGCAGAGCAGATTGGTGAGCATGTCTTACAAAGCTGGCCATTACACAGAGACCTAACTCTTGAGTTACCCAGCCAGGCTTTGTGGGCAGCGCTGCCCCACAAACTGACCAGCTTTGTCCTTTAGACTAGGAGAGAGAAAATCCCTTGTTCTACCTACTCTCCTGCCCCCCAGAGTCACAGAGAGGAGGCGCTGCCCTCATTTTCACCGATATTTGTCCCAGACATGAACTGAGGTTAACTTACCCGTCGAGGCACAATCATGGAGACGGGCTCAATCAGGCTTTTAGTTGGGATCAGTTTGTAGAAACGGAAAATTTCACAAGCTGACACTTCAAGGCCTCTCTTTGGCATCATTCCTGGTGGGATAGTATAAAAGAAACGGGGTATAAATCTCCCTAGAAAAGTTAATGTCATTTGCCATGGAAAAAGGGTCACCAAACAACAGAAGTCATGGCATCAGCTCCACAGCAGCATGGTCTGAAATCTGCACCCAAAACTGGCTCAGTGGCACAAATGACAAGACTAAGTAATTTTTTTTCTGTCAGGCCACGGAGTTACACACAGGGTCTATCGTTCTTGTGCTAAGCCTCCTGTTCCTTATTCATTGTCATGAGCTGCAAACAGAGTTACCAGGACTGAGCAGAACTGACAGGCGATACCACAGGATTTGACTACCAGGATCAGCAGGAAGGGATTTCAGGACACCTAAACAAGACCAGAATTGCTATATGGGTCAGGCTGAAAGCACTTCCAGCCCAGTATCCTCCCTGCAACACTATCACAAAGCAGAATGGAGTATGAGCGGATGTGAACATCTACTCTGACAGACAGCACCATTTGTATTTCAGGGACTGGCCACACAAGGTCTCCAAGTACCTGTCAGCATCAGTGGATTTCTCTCCTGTGAGATTGTACAGTCCAAAGCCTACAACCATGTCAATTCCCTTAACAAAAGAGATTGCCTCACCTTGGAGACTACTAATACCCAATGACTTCATTAAAAAACAGTTTCTACGTGAAGACTGTTGCTCCTTATATTATGCATTCATCTAAATATGAATCTAAACTCCACTCCTCTACATTGTATTTTGTTTTGGCAATATTGGGAAAGAAACTATTGTGCAATAATCTTAGCAGTATTTTTGATCAGCAGAACAGATCAGGTTAGGTAAGTAGATTTGATTCACTCAGGCCTTTTAAAAAACATTTGTACGCTTACTTTTCATGGAATGATTTTTAAAGAGACTATGACATTAAAATCAGGATGTTCTACATTGGAAGAATTATAAAAGCTGGAAAACGGAGAGATCTTCCAGTTAAGCTTTAATTTATTCCTTTCCAATAACAGTTTTTTGAAGGAGACCTGCAGGCACAAAAATCTAGTGCTGCTAAATATCTGTACTAATGTCCTGGAAGAAAGGGAGTGTCCACAGGTAGTGTGGAGGGGTGGCAAATGGTCCGAAAAACACATCAGTGTATAGAGGAATACAGCTTACCGGATAGACTGGAGAAGGTTCAAGAAAGAGCTACCAATAGGGTCTGAGGGCTGAGAGCCAAATTCTGTAGCTTGAATGAGTTAGCAGTGGGTAGTATATGGACAGCTTTATAAGCAAGGGTCTCCCACGGAGGAAGGGTGACCTAATCACAACAGATCTATCTCTAAATGGAAATGCCAATACAGGAGAAGGTAGGCAAGTGATAAGAGTGAAGGCATTAAGATGTGGAGCACCTATTACCAGAGAAATCCCAGACTGGAAACAATGTCAACAGAGTTCAATGCCAAAAATCTTGGAGCAGATTCACAAAGAGCAAGGAGCATCCTCCATCTCTAAATGCAGACTATCCTCCCTTCCACCTTGACTAGGTATGTGAGAGTGGACACAGCAGTGACCAGTAAAGCCCATGCTCTGCTGGTCAGAAGGGACCCCTCCAAGCTGTGACCCTGTAATACTATCTGTGATATATAGGTGAGCTGGGCCAAGCTGACTGTTGTGCACATGCAAACCTGGGCGGAGACTGGAATCTGACCCACTCTCTTCTCTAAACGTTATTTTGCATAGTCCTGGACTCTGACAGCCTCTAAAACAAAGAAGCCACCACACTTTTGTAGCATTATACACACGCTGCCACTCACCAATTCCCTTCTGCGGTAAATGAGAACGATATTCCATCAGGTAGTTCAGGTATGGTTTCTCAGGGCTTATCTCATAGTACCGTATATTTCCATCACCCTAAAGGCAAAGAAAATGAACATAAGCCAGGCTCTGCTGTGCAGAATGAGAGTCTGAGAGGAATGCCTGGCCCCAGAAGCCATGTAGGGTCAAGAATGAACAAAATATTTTCCCCCAAATTCCTCTGAGGGAAGGTCAAGGCTCTGCAGTGTACCTCACCACAGTAAACATGGTATGTCTGCAGTGGAAAATGTGGCCTGATGCTGCAGCACCCTCAGGCCCCATACCACCAGCCCATATCAGGTTAACATGCTTCAGGAGCATCTCTGACTTCAGCCTGATGCGACACAGGCTGAGAGAAGAATCAGACAGGACAGCATTTGCTGACAAGGAAAGGACTTACCTTTCCCACAACGTAAAGCATGTGTGTGTCTGAGTCGTAGAAGGGAAACAGAAGTCCCGAGGAGCCATCCAGATCCTCCTCCAGTAAAGGCACAGACAGGTCATTCTGGGCAGGACAAAGGAAAAACAGGCAGCTGCGATCACCTGTCTGTCACCTCAAGTCAGGGACACCTTACCTGAACCCCGCTGGCAGCAGCATGTGAGCACAGCTCTGTAACGATCCTAGGCCACGGCCAGCTGCCCGGACCCACAGCGTCTGTTTAGATGGGATAATGACATGGGTGGATGTGGACTTCAGAAAGATGCCCGCTGGGCAGTTCCTGTGGCAATGCCTGTCCCTAAGGAGGCTGCACACACCTGGCCTCACAGGCCCTCCCACTCATTTGAGTATTCTCAAACTAAGTGTGGCCAGCTCCTCCAGCAGCTCTGAAGGCAGTGAAACCCTAATGTGTGACCCATGACGTGTCAGTGCACTGCTCAGCTTTGTGGAAAACCTTCAGACAGCAGCACAGTGCTTTGCCTCTCACATATGCAAAGAAGCCATGTTCAAACATAGCCAAATGGCAAATCATAAATCTGGTCTACCGGCTTTGTCTGGTACAAAGGCTAACAGCACAACAAAGAGGCAGAAGATTGTGCTGCAAGAAGGTTGACACAGAGGGACAAAGTGAGATGCTGACAAAGAAAAAGCATCTCACTGCATATGAGAGGGGTAGAAAAGAGCAGGGTTTTGTAAGGCTAGCAGCCATCATGATAGGAGATCATGTCTTGGAACTGACCAATAAGTACTACCTCAATACTCTACTGTCAGGAATCATCAGAAATCAAAAACACTCCACATCTTTTTCTCCATTGACGGCTTCACCTAAGTAGGCTCTGTCTAGAGCTCATTTCTCTTTCCAGTACCAGTAACAATTTGCCAGTAGGACCAGTTACAGCTGCTTTTAAGTCAGAGCTACAGTGACCACCCAAAGGTCCTTTGAATTATTTCTTCCTGTAGTGGGCACAGCATTCTCTTTGTTTGGTGGATTTCTATGCTGAAAGCTTTGAGAGCTTCTTCAGAAACTCATACTCAGTTAACAGTGTCATAGCAGTAAGACCTATCATCCGTTAAGAATTTGACAGATCACTTCTGAATTGCTGTTATAAACCAATTTTTAGGTATTTGGCAGGAGAGAAGTTAAAGTGACAGCAAAAGAGAGAAAACCGAAGCTGGTATGGTTATGATTGCTGGTCCAACTTACTTGATCCCATAATGCAATTTGCCTATTATTCCACCGAGATGTTCCAGTAGAGAACAGCTTTTTCATGTTTCCAAGGAACAAGACTTTATTGACTCTATGAGACTTGTAGCTGGCTTCCTATAGGAAGAGAAAGGACATTGCGTTAGTAAGAGACACCACCTGTTGCATAGCCACATTTAATGTTACATGAGACCTCTGACACAGTCACATCTGAAAGACCTGCTCAGCCCAGCTCAACTACAGTGAGTACAATTTCATGGGGATCCAAGAAAGGTGGCCTAACCTCTTCAGGACCATTCCCAAAAGCCCAGTCAATCTCTCTAAACACTGATTCTAAAACTGATTTACAGGGAACTGCTGGAGAGGGTGCAGCATAGGGCTACCAAGATGATTAGGGGGCTGGAACACCTCTCTTATGAGGAAAGACTGAGGGAGTTGGGTCTGTTTAGTCTGGAAAAGAGACAGCTGAGGGGTGACCTAATTAATGTGTACAAATACTTAAAGGGTGGGTGTCAGGAGGATGGGGCCAGGCTCTTTTCAATGGTGCCTGGCAATAGGACAAGAGGTAATGGGTACAAACTTGAGCATAGGAAGTTCCATCTCAACATGAGGAGGAACTTCTTTACTGTGAGGGTGGCAGAGCACTGGAACAGGCTGCCCAGAGAGGTGGTTGAGTCTCCATCTCTGGAGACATTCAAAACCCGCCTGGACGCGTTCCTGTGCAACCTGCTCTAAGGTGACCCTGCTCTGGCAGGGGGGTTGGACTAGATGATCTCCAGAGGTCCCTTCCAACCCTATGATTCTATGATTCACATATTTCCAAGGGGGCAATCCCTATTAGTTGTAGGCAGGATTTTCTTTGCACACAAATCTGTGTAAATACCTATAAAATGCAGTCAGCTTCAACTTACCAACAGATACAAACTACAGGCAACAAGAACAACCGTGGCAGTGGGACAAATGTACACTTACATTGATGTGTCCACCTGACCTCTACAAGCCCTCCCAAAGCGTCCCACAGAGAACTGCAGGAGGGAGCTATGAAAACAGTGCACTTCGAGAATGGTTTCCAGGAGCAAGGAGCATGGTAGCAAGATGCAGAAAGCCTGTTTCCAACAGTTTCCAACTGTTCCACGAAAAGTAGAAGGCTATAGCATCATCTGCTGCCTTGGGCAGGGCAGGGCACAGATGCATCTTCTTTAGTGGCAATGAATCTACCCAGAAGACACTACCCAGAAACACTCCAATGGGTGAGATCAGCTGGACCACAAACCTCTGAACCCAACCTACTTGTAGGACTGTTCCTGCACGCGGGTCTATCAGACGTATCTTCCTGTCCCTGCAGGCCGTGGCAAGGAGACTGCCATCTGTGTTGAATGACATGGAGAGGACCACATCTTTGTGAGCGTCAAGGATCTTCACCGGGTTTGAGATGACAGCTTCCTTGGTGTCAAGGTTCCAGATCATTATCTGGAGCAAAAGAAAAAAAAAATCAGCCCTTTGCTGCCTGACCAACTGGGGACTTTGTGTACCCTATTCACTTCTTCCTCTCTTCTCTACACGTGTAGGTCTTACCATCATAAGTGGTTGTTCACCAGCATTTAAAATAACTCCTGGCATTTACTTAACAGGGGCACAGTGTCTGCTCAGAATGTCCAATATTCTAACTTCCTTTGCAACCACATTTTATACATAAAAATCGATCGCCAGCCTCAGTGCAGATATTTGCACTAGCACAAGAATGAAACCAAACAAAAGTGCATTGCACACTGTATCCAATCCAGTAAAGGAGAACAGCAGAGTAGACTGAAGTTCATCAGAAGACCAGAAAATAAGCAAGTCCTTTTGAACTTGTAGCAATGTCCTTTTGCCTTTGGGGTCACTATGGAATTTTCCTCTTAAGAAGGTTTCTGAACTATTTAGTATTATCTTACAGCTTGAAATTAAAACAAATTTCAAAACACGCTGCCAAACAGGGCGTTGCAGGAGGAGAGCTCCACAGAGAACAGACCCACCTTGTAGTCATAGCCAGAGCTGAAGAGGATGTTACTAGCAGTGGGATGCCATTCAATGAGGCCCACTCTTCGAACATGGCCAAGAAGTTCCTTCTTCGGACTGGTAATGTTTCTTGTTAGCAAGTGCTTGGGGATGTCCCAGATTTTAACCTGAATGGCACAGGATGGATCTTTGTGAGATTCCTAAGTAAGGAGCTAATTTGGAATTTAAAAATAACTATTATTCCCTTGGTAATGAATAGGAATGCTCCTGGGTTTACTAAGTGCCAGTCTTTTAAATTCGTATCTTTAACTTTCTGTGGACCTGAAGACTCCTCTTTACCCTCTATCTTTAGCCAGCAGTTCTACCAGTTTGTTTTAACTTGCCAATCCAACCCTTACACCTGGACAAGCTGTCAGCACAGTTATGAAAAGTTATTTCCACAGGGAAGAAGTAAACCACAGATCTTGCAGACCTTGCCTCCTAACAAACTTTGAGCAGGTACAAGCAAATCTGAAATAAACCTCAGCAAAGAGTCCCAGAAGGTATGATAACATCGACTGATCCAAGCAACACTACCACGGTAAAAAAACTGAGAACTCCCCTGGTCAGATGACAGCCATAGTACTGTTTGTCCCATAGAAAACTGCACCAGTGCTGAACGCTTTGCAAACAACACAGCCATTTGTCTAAGTACACAAAAGAGCACCCAGGTGGCCATACGGCAGATGCCCTGAGCAGAGAGACTGGGCAGCACCGCTCAACACTGGGAGCGTGCTGTCTCATAACAGGTCTATCTGCAGCCCTGGGTTCTTCTAGGAGGACGCTGCATGAAGACAAAAATCCTCTGTCCTGGGGTTGAAGGAGACAATAGAGGAAACCTGCAAAAAGGGCTGAACCTATGCAGGTAAAATGAAAGAATCTTTCTCACACTAACCCTAGAAGCACAAGTATTTAGGATGCTAACAGATGATTAATCCTTTGGCTCAATGAAAACTACTATGCTTGTCATAATTTTTCTAAGGCTCAGCCTGAAGCAAAAGGGAAATGCTCTTTGAAGCAGATAGTTTGTGGAAATTAGCTATACCTGCCCAAGTCTCCTACTGTTGGCTGATGAAGATCATACCTTTCTAAGCCGAAGAAGGAGAGGCACAAATTCTGGGACCTGCTGGGAAAGATCATGAGCACTCTTCTCAACAGTGTTTAGCCCACTGAGGAATCGAGCCCCTCAGAAACCTAAGGACTGTGGGGTCCTGTACTCCAGGTGAACTTCAGCAGCAGTAAGAGAAAGCATCACACTCTACAGCTTCAACAGCTACCACTAAAGGAATGGGGCTGAGAGAGTAGGAAAGGGAAAAATAGGTTGTGTTCACACTTAAAAGAACTGCCTAGAATGAACCATTCACTTCCCATGCTATGAAATGGTTGGTGGTACAAGCAGGGAAAAGCCCCTGGCTGGAATCTCAGGATGCATTAAATGGCAGAAACTGCCAGTGCTTAGTGTACAGAAGAAGCAGCTCTTGGACTCAGGCCTGCCAGGCCATGCAGGAACAATCCACGAGCCATCTACCCTGCTGCATCTTGAAGAAAACCTGACATAGCAAAGTAAAAGGCACAGAGTTGCCCCTCTAACCACAGGGGAGAAGATCTTCAGCAAGCTGAATTCGTATGTGCCTGACGATTTGCCAAAAGGAACAGAAGGGGTATGAGGATAAGCCTTCTCCCCATGCTGTTCAAAGTCTCAGCCCCTGGCCGCTTGCATTGGTCTCAGTCCTAAGCCTGCCTGAAGCAGCAGTGGGAACTGGAAAGGGCACTGAGTGTTCACAGAGACTATCCATCCCCTCCCATGCCCAAAAGTACCACTCTACATGCTTCATCTACACACCACAAAAGATAGCTGTGGTACGACCAAGGCAAGCTCCAGAAAGGATGGTTAATGGCCAAGAAACCTCTGAGGAATGTGGGTGATAGAAAATTTCCACCATCTTCACAGAAGCTTGTGGCCTTCCTCAAAAGTTCCAGGGAGATCCAGCCCAGTAGGAGCATTCAGAGGCATCCTTGCACACAAGCCAGAACAGCGGCATATGGCAGAGAGCACCAGGCCTTTAACAACAGATGGCAAGGGAGGCTTTGGCTCTAATGTCCAGCGCAGTGGAAGTGGTGGATGCCTCTGGGACCCCAAAAACTTCCTCAGACTTCTCTCAGGATAAAGTGTTGCTATGGAGATGTCCCAACAGTATGTCTAATCTGAGCTCTCCAATACAGGCCAGGAGAAGTAAGACAGATGTTGACCCCATGGAGTGATTCCAACAGCAGCCACTAAGATGAGGAGGGGATGGAAGCACAGCAAATGTGAGGAAAGCTGGAAAGAAAAGAATTTGTTCAATCCAGAAGGGAGCAAGTAAAGGTGAGCTCTTCTGGCTGCCCTTCAACACACTGCAGGAAGGCACAGAGAAGATGGAGCCAGACTCTTTGGAGGTGCACAAGGAAAGCACCAAAGGCAATGGACACAAATGGCAATATGGGAACTCCCTGGAGATCAGAGGAACCCTATTTTCCCCAGAAGGGTACTCAACCCTTGGCATAAGGGCCCACTGAGGCAATGGGATCTGTAGCCTTGGAGATTTTCAAACTCATATGGACAATGCTTGGAGCAACCTGATTCAACTGGCCGGCTTTGAGCAGGTCTTGGACTACGTGACCTCCACAGTTCTAGCTACCAGGTACCAGGAAAGACCAGGTAACTCACACTAAGAAACACAGTCTGCTGTCCTCACTACTTAGAGGGGAGGCAAGAGGTGTCCCTACGCTGTCATTGCAGGGGATCCCTAAGATCCCCTTTCCTGGTGCCAGGACAATGATGGGAGTGTAGTACCAAAAAAGAGAGTCCAGTTACAAACAGCAAGACTTCTCAGAACAACTTTTGGTGCTGAGACCAGTGCCAAGCTAAGTGTTCCCATTCTTTTGTCTGGAGAATAATTCAGTGCCAAGTTTCAGTAGAAAATTGGAAAAGAAAGCTGACAGAGGGCAGCCCTTCTGCATAAACTCCGGGGTCCTGGTGGACAATAGAATAAATATGACTCAGCAGCATACCCTGGCAGGGATGAAAGCTAGCAACATCCTGGTCTGGAACAATAGGAAGATAGCCATTAGATGAAGGGAAGTGATTTTCCCCTTTACTCAGCAATCATTAAACAACAGCTGGAATAGTGCATCCAGTTTTGCACCTCCCAGTGCAAAAAACATGCTGATAAATTTAAGTGAGTCCATTGGAGGCCACCAGTATGCTCAGGAGGAGAATGTCATGTGAAGAGAAGCTGAGGGAGATGGCCTTGATCAGCCTGGAGAGAAAACAGCTTCAGGGCAATCTGATGGAAGCCTTCAATACTTACAAGATTACTGACAAAACAGAGCCAGGCTGTCTTGAAGCGCAGGGTGGGAGAACAGGATACAGCAGCCACTAACTGCACTGGGAAGGTTCTGAATGCGTGTAAGGAAAAAAATTTCTCCATGGGAGCAGTGAAGAACAGAAGAGGTTGCCCAGAGAGGTGGTGAAATCTCCATCCTTGGAGATTTTCAAGACTTAGGTCCACACAGCTGCACCAGAGGTAGAGATAGAGACCACCCAAGCTCCCATTCAACACGAACAGCTCTGTGATTCTGTAACTACAGCAAGAAGCTTTGAAGCTGATGCTCATTCCTCATCTGAGGGTCAAAAGAGAAGTCGTGGTAGTGCCTTCCTGCCACAAGTCCTTTCTGAGACAGCATGAAAACCTGGCATACGGGTTGCCCATAGGCAGCCCAGAAACTGAAAGAAGCCTTCAAAAAATACATGAATATCCAAAGAAGCAAGGCAAATTACTAAACAGGAAAGACAATGCAAAGAGCCTCGATTTCCAATTCAAGAGTGATTTTTGGCAGAGCTAAAATGGCAGAGGATGTTCACCAAGACAGGGCTGGAGGAAACAACAAAGGAAACCTGCCTTACACTGTGTGGCAGAGGGTGAAAATACCCAGTGGGAGAAAACACATGTGGTATCTCTAGAAAAGAGCACAATAGTCAGTCAGATGTCCGTGCTACCACATAAGTCAACATCACACTTTTGACAGGACATGGAAAGCAACCTTTTAATGGGTAGATATGGGCTAAACTGTCCCTTACAAACAGGAATTATACTAACTTCAGCCAAACTGTTTGTTGCCTAAAACTTAAACCTGGTGTGACGTATTCGGTATCTTTTTATAGGTTTGCATTAGCGTGAACCTTTGCATCTCTGGAGTCTTTCTGTAGTTTCAGCAGGATAATGCTCATTTCATTTATGCCTTTAGCGAGTAGTATGATGCAGATTCCTCAGTTACCCCATAACTGATCCAGCATGACTTTACAGAGTGCAGCAACAAGCTCACACTTGCTCTGCAGGGAATTAATCTGAAACAACTGTTCCAGAGTACATTGTGTTGAAGCTTTTATTCTAAAGTAAAGGAAGAGTTTCACAGTGATTAAACTCGAATAGTCATTCCATTTAAAATTCATATTTTTTTTTTCTCATGCAAACACACACAAAACGATGCAAGCTCCCACAAAACAGATCTTCCTCCTCACGCTGATTTTGGTACACCACCTGGAAGAGATCACACGGGTCTGACAACAAGAGAAAGACAGGAATCTACTCTTACCTGACTTATTTTATAAGTCTATATATATGCTTTCACATCTCATTCATGGGCCTTTTTGGTTTCTTTTTTATTTCTTTCCCCAGAAACCACATTAGCCGGGTAATAACACAGAGTACAAGTTAGCAAACTTACTGTGGCATCTTCTGAACATGAAGCTATTACAAAGTCGTTGAATGGGTTCCACTTGATGTCCAGAACGTTCCCTTTGTGCCCACATATTTTGGGATAATGTGGGTCGAGCTTGCCTGTCTGGAAAAAACAAATATCATCAAACCTAAGGCGAGCCACGGAATTACAGGACATTTTCAAGGAAGATCCAAGCCAGCTCCAGTAAGAAACCTCTTTCTGCTTATTACACTCCAAATGCTCTCAGTGCTCTCTATCTGTTGAGAATGGGTTTTTGCTGTCCCTGCAAGGCAAGTCTTCACAATACCACTGGAAAGAAAGGAAAGGAAAGAAAGAAAAGGAAAAGAAAGGAAGTGCTCAGGCACTTGTACTAAGTGCACTAAGTACACACTGGTATCAAGAAATCCGTACACACGCAGCAAGACTGGTGACGTTAGAAGACAGTATTTGATTCAGACACCAGAATAAAACTTGGAGGGGAAATACTTATGAATGACTTGAATCTTCCATGTTTTTTAAAGATCTTGAGGAAAAAAAAATACAGAATCTCTTTCAGAAGACATATCTTATATGCAGGTAAAAAAACGTTTTAACTTTTACTTTTTTAGCCCTATCAGCTGGCATTTATTTTATTTTTTAAGGAAAAAGATATCTGTGACACAAATTACAAATGCGGTTTTTCTTTCTACAAGCTATGTATTTATCTCTGATGGTGTTCAAATCCCACCATTCACTGGATTCAATCAGCATTACTGACTCTAAAAAAAAAATGCCATGTTTGGGCAGCGTCTTCACTGGTAAAAATACTGCACAAAGTGCACTAAGAAGTATTGAGGGCCTTGTGCCACATGGGGGCTGTGTTGCATCAGGATAAACCCACTCTGCAGGTACAGTCTCTGCCACAAACTCAAGTCGGTATATTTATTATGTGTTAGGAAGGCTGACGGGGAATTTATTAACATTGGAACAGCACTTGCTTCTCCCTGTCAGGAGTAGGAGAAGTATGGGGAGTTCCAGGAACGACCTTGCATCCCAGACATCTGTCCAAAGGCCAGTCACCTAAGGAGAGACATGGTGGTAGGCTGGTGATGCATACCTGCTTACTTTTATCCCACCTGGAAGAATCGTAAATCAAAATGCATGCAAATGCGGGCTCTCCTGGAAAGCAGACACTTCCGTTGGTGTAATCCCTGCACCTCTCCAGAGGTGGGCCTTAATAGCGCACAGCAGAGGGGAATCAGTGCTGGCCCTAACCTGGATGTAGCTAGGATGTCATTTTCCCAGCCTTGAAAATTTGTACGGTTTTGAATGCAGAGCAGGACTCAATGTGTAACTATTCTGGCTTCACTGGAAAGTTTGTCGCATAGAGTGGGACTAACCTGCTTTAAACTAACACCCAGAGGGCTTTGAAATGTAAAAGACTGTGCTTTTTTAGACTACAGTCTAAAACAATTCCCTTTTATAACAGCGACAATGCAAAGTGACTTGGGAAGGCAGAAGAGAGATAAAAGGCCTTTAATAAGCAGCGTTCCCCCGCCTACGGTGTCCTTTTGTAGGCTTCAGGGCTTGGTTTCAAGCTGGCAACTCAATGGGCTGGGCAGCCAGCTCCACAGGGATCCCTTGATCCCTATGGGAACTTCGTCCCCTCCCAGAGCTGACTGCCTGTCTGCTCCTCACTCCATCTGGGAGACTCCCAGGCTGCCCCGAGCCTGCTTTGCCTGCCCCATCCTGCAAGACTCTTCTACCCCCACATCCCCAGCAGGCTCAAGTGGCCCTGGAGAAGGAGCCCTTGTCATCCTGGCCACCAATCCCACCTGCCCCAGTGCAACCCGGCAGCCCTGGGACAGAGCAGGACCCACTACACATGAACCCCCAGGCTGCCAACAAACACATAAGACAGGCAGAGCTGTTAGTCTCGGACACACATCTGCATATGGAACTAAAGGTCTTTGTGTGCAGGGGAAATTTCATTCCACAGATCAAAAACTATTTCAGTAACTAAATGTGTTGCCATTCACGCAGAGGTACCTGACTTCCACAGTTATTTGCAGAGCTTGAAAATGAGTCATTTTTCAACCACTTGCTTTCTAAACTCCCATTACTTTTGAAAAGTAGCCAAACTCAGAGTTCCTTGACAAAAGACACTTCTAGTGGGATAGCTGCTAAAACTCTGACAGTAGATTTGTACAGGGTGTATTAGCATGAGATAGGGCAGCCTCACCTCTCAGGTGTTGTCCAATGTCACATCACAGCACAGCACTCACATTTGGCGTCAGTTAGATAAGGCCTGAGGGGTCATCACAGGTTTCATTTCATATTTCTTGCCCCCAGAGAGAAGGGAGACAGGTTTGTGCCTAGGAGGTCTAGACAACCACAGATGTCTTCCCTTTCACACCTGGTGCTGACACATTGAAAGGCTGGAGACTGCAAAGACTTGGACACAGATATCTCCCTGTCTCTCAGGACTTTGTTCTCATTTTGCTATCCCTTTGCTTTATGCTGCAAAGGAAGAGACAAATGCAGTCTCAACCAAGTCTGGGCGTCGGAGAAGGAAAAAGGCAGACCTTTGTCTCTGAAATGAAGGCCACAAAATTTCTCTCTTAGGCAAGATCTTTCCTTGGGATGCGATCCATGCGCTTCTCCAACACATCTGTGTCAGACACCCGTCTACACCCAGGCCACACTGTGCAAACGCAGCTCAGCTCCCAGTTACAGTCACTGAGCCCATGCCTCCTTGGACTTGCAAGATTTACAAAGGCAGTCAGTCCGTCCTGGGCACCCCGCAGCCCCTGTGGCCACAGCCACGTCCCTCCCTGGTAAGATGTGCTGCCGTTCCACCCAGCTGGCTTCAATGGCACATCTTCACAAGGACCTATCTGACACATCCTGCAACAGAAGACTGTTCTCCAAGTGGTGGCAAATATTCAACTAATTCCTCTTCAGGTTGAATGCAAAGGGCTGCTGAAAGGAGGGTATCTATGGCAAAGAGCTCTTTCCCTACATAACCCCTGCTGCTCCCAACCCTACCTAATGCCTGGGCTCTCAGAGAGGAATAATGGTGCAGAAGGCAAGAAGTGCTACTTATTCAAGGAGGCATGAGAGAGCTTGGTGCCCATGACTCAGCAGGAGGGGAGCACAACAAACAAGCAAAGGGGCAAGGTTAAACAGAGCGAGGTTGAGCCTGCACTCAAGCACATCCTGAGGCAGGCAGCCACTCCAGTAGCACACGCAGAATGAACTCAACAAAGGATTGGAGGGACAAGAGCAGCCCCACGAGCAGGTTGTTCAGCCCCTCCAGAAAGTTCAGCCCTCCCTGTCCTGGCTAACATCTACCACTTTGGCTAAACACGTTCTGGTTCTTGGGCTTTTCCTCCACACTGTGGCATGCTTGGAATGTGGCTGCTCCCTGTGAATCCAATCGGAAGTAACCATGGATCAGCTGTCCATCATGAGAAGGCAATAGTGTCATAGGCAGATGTCTCCAGACAGGGCTGCCTTCAGTGCCCTGGCAGCCATGGCGACAGGCCAAGAGTCCAGTACACTGTCTACCACGGGTCACCACCACAGGAGTAGCTGGCAGCCACAAATACCACCACCAGGAGCACAAGTTGAAAGCTGTCACATTTGACCAGATGGCACCAGTTTGGAAGTGTATAATGATAAAAAGTAACTGCTATCGCAGCCCCCAGACTCAGGGAACCCCTTTCTGTGGGTGGCTGAGGCAACTCTCAGCCCCAGGATGGGTCAGGAACAGGTATTCGGAGAACAGCTGTATGAAGTACAGCACACACAGATCCTTTCCGTGATCCACCACCAAAGGTCAACCCTCAAGGGACTTCCTGAACTAGGGGACCTGCATCTGAACAAATAGTGTTCATAAACCAGCTCCTGTCCATAACTCCGTCCTGATTGGAACCCCCTCATTCTTCTGGGCTCTTCAACATCCATCAACATTGCAGAAGCATTCACATCTGCTGCTAACGGTCTGCTCCCTGGTCTCCCTGGTCACCAGGATCCCCTTCACCACACAAATCCAGAAGAATTGCTCCTTACACTTCTTCCCCATCCTCTTCACAGTTTTATATATTTCACTCATTTGTCCTTTTTCCCAGATGATTGAGGCCTTACCCACAAAGTCTTTCCTCAGATGAAAGCAACTTCACATTTTCATTGACGTAATTTAATTATCCTTTTGCGTATCTTCTAGTTCTACCATGCCTTTGAATTCTGCCAGCAGTATTTCAGATCTGGGTGGAGTATCTGAGCAGGTGTTAAGAATGGAAGAACTGCTACTAAAGACTAGCCAAGCTGAGAAGAGGTGAGAAGACAGAAGAATTAATAGTAAGCAGTGCAAGCACCTTCAGCTCATTTTGCCAACTCTTTGAGAGCTGGGTCCCACCCCATGTCCCACAGTCCCCAGCTGCCTGCTTATAGATGGAGCTCTGTGATAAAGACAAGTTCTTCAGCCTCAAGAGATCATGGTTGAGGGGGCAAAACTGACTCAATCAAGAAAAACAGGGTAGTAGTTAATTTTAGAAGGACTGTCTCTGAACAGCACCAACAGTGAAGGAGCTGAATAAGCAAAGTATAGAAGGGCCAGGACCTGTGTTAGGTTCTTCAAGCACAGGCAGTTCACTTTCATCCTTAGAAAATATATATTGAAAAAGTGACATTGCAGTAACACCATCAATTAACTTTTAATTAAAGGCTGAACTTTCGCCTTTCATCTGGTCTGCCCTGATTCCAGAGAGCTCATAATCTCATATTGAAGTTAATCCATATTAGTGCATGCCTAATTTTTCTGAAGCAATAAACATCAGACAGCCAGCTTCTCCCTCTCATCAGATCCTTAAGTCATCAAAACCCATAAACATGGGATTTGTTTCTGAAAGGGAAGTTTTTCAGCATCAATGTTTGAAGCTTAAGAGCTTCATTGCCTGATAACTGTGTCTCCATTCTTTCACAAAGGAGAAGGTAGAGCAAAACAAACCATATTCTCCTTTGGTCACAGCTGAAGCCATGCCACTAAGGCACCTTTTAGTTTTTACCCTCTGTGTCTATTAACTGCTTTTTTATTTGCAATTTCTTCTAGGAGACGAACATCTGAGCAGCACATTTCCTGCTGATTATACCAGAAAGGCAAATGATATATGAAACGAAGGAAGATGTTAAAAAACTGCAAGCAGCAAAGTAAGACATATAAGTAAATACATCCCAAGAATCACCTGCCAGGGCATCCAGGGCCCCTTCCATCATTTTGCAATTCAGGCAACAGCATTAACTGATTATCATCTGTGCAATCTAGCTTCCTAGAAAGCCCAGCTCTCCTCCAGCCTCTCAACGCGCTCGTGAAACCCAGCTCGCCTTGGCGGAGCTCACCTGGTGGATGGGAATGACAAGGAAGGCCCCCCCGCCTGCGCACTCGGTCACCACTGCAATGAAGTGGGGGTTCACGGCGCAGAAGTGGTTGTCGTGGACATTGCGGGTGATGGGCACGCAGTCGTAGCACTTGTCCTTGCTGGCGGCTTTACCGTACACGTGGCGGAACTTGGAGCTGCGGTACTGTGGGTGCCACGACATCTGCAAGGGGAGAAACACAACATGCCGTGACATAAAGACCGGCTGTCCCGGCAAGGCTTGCAGACCCCTACCCCCTCTCCCCAGCCCAGGCTCACACTCCCCATTTGGGCTCCTCGCACCAACCCTCCGCCAGCAAGCAGCAGCCGTGTTTTTCTCTGATCTTCACCCTTTTGGCACAACCTGTCTCTGCACCCATTGCACATCTCTGATGGAGAGACTCCAGGGGAGAGAAGGGTTCTCTCTCCAACAGCAGCCAGCTGGGCTGTGCAGTCCCTATCACTGGGGCAGGGCCACATGGCAGTCAGTTTAAGGGGAGATGAATCCCAGCAGCACAGACTTCAGGAAGCATGAAAGACACAACATCGTGGATGAGGAAAGCCTGAAAGATGGAGAGTGAATGAGCCAGTCTGGATGCATGCTTCCTTTAGCCCTGAGGTGGTTCAGAACCAAAAACGAGTCTAAATTTTGCTCACATGAAGGGAAAAAAGAGGTTTCACAGATCATAGGAATAGATACAGTCACTTGGAGTTTTTTTTCCCACTCACAATGACATTCTGCATATCTGGTTTATAACTGCACCAAAGCACTCTGACAGACAGCATTTTTAATGGTGTTTGAATGAGATACATAAAGCATGCTAAACACAAGAATCCCTTCCCACGGAAAGCAATGAAGCTTAATGGAACTGTTGCAACTGATTTCAAATAGCAAACTACCAGTGATGGGCAGAAAAGGAAATTCAGACTATTAACTAACTCCTGCATTTTCCACAAGACATAGACGCTAAAAGGCACGTGGCGGGGATGGTGAGAATATCCTACTGCCCTAAAGAAAAGAAATGCAGATCAGGCAAAAAGGTTATGGGTGAAAGAGAGCCCCACACAATCAGCTGGGAGTATAGGCAAAGACTAGGAGAGGGCTTGGTTTTCATCTGTTCCGCATGCATTTGTTGAATAGGTGCTATCAGTGATGCTGGATCAACAATAGTCCAGTTTGAGAAGGGAACCCAGGCAAGCAGCTTCTGAGTTACAGCAAGACTTAGGCCACTCACTCACGTGGGTAAGCGTTTGAAGGGAAGCATGTACTCAATGGCAGGAAGCCAAGTGCATCGTCACCTGACAAGCAGGGGTCTAAGCAATTCTAAACCAAAGTGTACTTGGTGCTGTCACGGTATTGCATCCTCGTGGGATGACTATTAAATGCTAGGAATCTGTATTGCTTGATACTGGGCAGTCGAACTGGAGCTTTACAAGCACCCATCAACACAAGGATCCACAAAGCTCACATCCCACATCACACTGGAAGATCTGGGCTGTGAATAGTGCTAGGACCCAAGTCCTGTCCTATTCCCTGCCTCCTTCCGATCTACTGGCACAGCTCAGAGCCAACCCCACCTTGGACAAATACACATGCCTGTTAAAAATCAGTCCTGGCAGATCACCAGTTGCTTTCACAGTCATTTTTTTACCTTGGTATGTTTTACCTATGTTAACCCTGCATTTGTCCATCTTCTTAGCTGATTAAATTTCTTGTGCAGAAAACATTAGGTGCAAAGGATCTCTGATACAGTGCGAGCTACCTATCCCAAACAAAAATGAAGAAATTCAAGTTACTTGAAAAAGAAAGCAGTGATCCTGGGAAGATAATCTTGGAAGCAGGGATGTTCACAGGCAGAAAGAAAGCTGAGGTTATATGCAGTTGTCTAGCTCCCCAAACAACCCCAGAAGCACTGCGTTCTCAAACAGCTTCACGTTCATGACAGCTTTAGTGGTTAGGTTTACTCACACCAGTGAAAAAAACATCATTGTATTGTTTGGATGCAGCAGTTCCTTCTTACAGCAAGAACATTATCTTTCCAAAAGGAAATTAATTGCCTGGCTCCACGGAACTTCTAGCTAAACTGCCCTTGGGGTGGGAAAGAGTGTGTGGTCCGGAGGTTCAAGGCTCCTCTGCAGAAAGGAGTCACCATTCATTATTGTGGTATCATTCCTATGGAGAGCAGGAACAGAGAGCACAGAGCAAGATACCGACATCCCGTGCAGACTACCTGTAAAATGTTAATGGAGAATAAGAAATAAAGGAAATAAAAGTAATTAAATGCCCAAGTTTGGATAGTGCTTAGGAAAGACAGCTCTCTCCTATTTCAGTTTGTAGAATTAAGGTTCAGGTGCCACAGGAATGGACTTAAAAGCACCCAGAATATCATAAAATTGGCAAAGACAATCCCAGCAGAACAGTGTCCCTTTTGACACGATTGCAGCCACGACAGAAAGTCAGCATTAAAAGAAAAAGCTCTCGGACAAAATACAGCAAAAAACAGCCTGAATAGGTGCAGCATCAGCAGACTGTGTCTGGTACAGTGGGAGACGCTGATCCCAAATAGAGCAGGCACACGGACATTAGGAAAAACTTGTTTGGAAGGAGTGTGCAGGAGCGTTCTGCCCTAGAGGTTGCTTGAGTGGTGACAGGTCTCTGTCCCCAGAAATCCATTCATGACTCAATTACACAAATCCGTATCCTCCTTGATCTAATGTTCATAACAGTCCTGCTCTGAACTGGAGGCTGAACTGGAGAAAACTAAGGGGATGATGCCAGCAAACCATACCGAAACCTTACGATTTACAACTGAAAAAGCTCACATCTTGGCATTGTTTGGGCTGGCCACCAAAACGTATGACAGATGCTCTCTCTATCTTCTCTCCCAAGGAAAAGAAGAATGAGAGAGAAAGAGACTTATGGATTGAAAAAGAAACTAAACTACTTTAATGAAATATTAGTAGTAAAATAATAAAAGAGAATAATACTAATAAGAAAATAATGAAATACACACAATATATACAAACCCAGTACCGAGCTCCCAGGATGACGATCACGTCACCAGCAGGCACTGAGAAAGTCACAGACTGGACTCAGTGATGGACAGGAGCCGGATTCCATATCTGGGTTTAGGAACACATAGATCAGGAACAAAGGCAAATGAATAGTGTCTTCCTTGGACACCAGCCATTGAAGAAAGAGGCTGATCCCTTTGATCCCTCAGCTTTTATACTGAGTGTAATGCAGATGGGATGGAATACACTGTTGGTCAGTTTTGGGTCACTTGCCCTGCCCACTCCTCCCCGCAGGTGCAACCCCTCTAAGTTTTTCCACTTCCGACCCTCCAACTTGGTACGTAACAAAGTTAGCTGACCTTGGNAAAGAGGCTGATCCCTTTGATCCCTCAGCTTTTATACTGAGTGTAATGCAGATGGGATGGAATACACTGTTGGTCAGTTTTGGGTCACTTGCCCTGCCCACTCCTCCCCGCAGGTGCAACCCCTCTAAGTTTTTCCACTTCCGACCCTCCAACTTGGTACGTAACAAAGTTAGCTGACCTTGGATGTCACAGCAATAAGTATAAGCAAGAGCCTCTCTGCACACCATTCCTTGGTATTCATTGTAGACATCAGGCCTTATCTGCTGGAAGCGGATACCATGTGAAATGCATGCCCTTAATTTCAGAGAGTGCTGTTAGTGAGAAGAGACTTAACTGAAAAGTAAAATTACTGACAAGAAAATTGGTTCTGTTTTACCTCAAACCAGGACACATCTTCACTAAGTAAAATAAGCCCCTGTGTGTACAGCCTGTCTGCTACAAGCCACGCCACTGACAAGATGTGGTTCCTCAACAAGAGACAATTTTCCAGCTGGCTGTTAACGAGAACAGCACAGCCAGGGCTCTGACAGATCTCAGCTATTAGGCAGTGCAAGCTATGGCACATACAAGAAGATCCTTGCAGAGGAACGAGGTCACCATTCATAGAAGTTCTCTATCAGAGCCTTCAACACACCAAATGCTGTGTTACTTATAAAGGTAGACCCAATACCGAATGCATAGCGGATGTAGAGGTACTAAAAGGAGTACAGAAACTCTTATCACCCAAGCAGGTCCCCAGTGCAGTCTGCCTTCACACAGCTTGCCCTGATCTTCCCTTCCACTGCTGTAAGGACAACTTAGGAACCAGTCACAGGCCACTGGTAGCCCTTTTCCATCAGCAGTCCTGCCCTAACCTCTTTGCTCAGCTCCTGTGCTTGCATGGCAGGACAGGAGGGGCCTCACTCTACAGCAGCAAGTCTCTTCCTTATTCTTTTCATAAAGCAGCAGGTTTTCCAGGCACTACTTTTCCTCCTCCTCCCTCTAACTTCCTGGAAGGAAGGGGTTGGTTTATTCACTCCTCATCTGGTACTTAGAGTCATAAAGTCATAGAGTTATAGAATGGTTTGGGTTGGAAGGGACCTTAAAGATCATCTAGTTCCAACCCCCCTGCCATGGGCAGGGACACCTCCCACTAGACCAGGCTGCTCAAAGCCCCATCCAGCCTGGCCTTGAACACTTCCGGGGATGGAGCATCCACAGCTTCCCTGGGCAACCTGTTCCAGTGCCTCACCACCCTCACAGTAAAGAATTTCTTCCTCATACCCAATCTGAATCTACCCTCTTTCAGTTTGAAACTGTTACCCCTCATCCTGTCATTGCAGTCTCTCATAAAGAGTCCCTCCCCATCTTTCCTGTAGGCCCCCTTCAGGTACTGGAAGGCCGCTATAAGGTCTCCCAGGAGCCTTCTCTTCTCCAGGCTGAACAATCCCAACTCTCTCAGCCTGTCTTTGTAGGAGAGGTGCTCCAGCCCTTTGACCATCTTCGTGGCCCTCCTCTGGACCCATTCCAACAGGTCCACATCCTTCCTGTGCTGCGGACTCCAAAGCTGGACACAATACTACAGAGTCTTACCAGAGCAGAGTAAAGGGTCAGAATCACCTCCCTTGACCTGCTGGCCATCCTTCTTTTGATGCAGCCCAGGATGTGGTTGGCTTTCTGGGCTGCAAGTGCACATTGCTGGGTCATGTTGAGTTTGTTATCCACTAACACCCCCAAGTCCTTCTTGGCAGAGCTGCTCTCAATCGATTCTCCACCCAGCCTGTATTTGTGCTTGGGATTGCCAAGTACTTCAACCAGCTTAACCACCCTCCACTCTTCGTTCTGCTAGATGCAATGCCGTATTTGTTCCTGGGAGAGACAATATGGCCACGTGCCATGTCCACCCTCCAGGGCTGAAGGTGGAGCCTGGAGACTGGCCAGAGGGAAGAGAAGCATCTCCACTCCTTCCTCCCAAAAAGGAGAGCAGAAAGCACCCCAACATAGGCAGAGCTGAGTGAAAAATGCTTGTGGCCAGGCAAGGGGAGGAAGTATGGTTTTTACAGAGTCTCCCATCCAGATCTCAGAGAACCTGTTCTGGTGCAGCTGGCAAAAAGCTGGGCTTGCCTCCTCACACAGGTGTCAGAGAAGGCAGCTCTGTGAATGCTGTGTGGGAGATGAGGGTCTCCTCATCTTAGAAGAACAAGGAAATGCCAGTTTCTGATATATCTCCTGCTCCCAGAAGGAGCTGCGGCGTGGCCTGAGGTGCCATGACAGGTCTGCAATGCAAAAGTGCCAGATGCCACTTCCAAACAGAGCTTCAATGAGACACAAGGAGAGCCAAGTAGCAGCCCAGATAAAGAAGCCGGAAATACCTGGGCTGGGCAAAACACTTCTCTACAGGGCTGTACTTGAGCAGCTCCTACTGTTATCTGCTGCACTCCCATACCAGGCAGAGATAACTGGTCTTTCCTCTTTTGTTCTCCACCCCTGCAAGATTGTCAGCTACTCAAAACAGCTTCCTCACAGAACAGAAGAAGCTTCCTGGCAGTGAGCAGAGATGGCCACTTGGGCCACCAGCAGCATTTCCCACCATTCACTCTTGGAAGCACGCCCACCTTGATTCCTCTCCCATTTTGGGTGAGTCCTGAAGCAGAGCAGCCCCTGCCTTCTCCACAGGTGCCTTTGAGCTCCCAGATGACCCCCATGCTCCACTTCAGCTAATTTCACATCAAACTATGCCAAGCCACATCAAACTACCCAAGCCACGCCACACTGACACATTTCCACGTTCATCTCCCCTTTTCCATGCCCCAACCTTGCCTATCACCCTGACATTAGGAGTCAGGTCTTCTCACTGCTGGGGGCAGAAAGGAGCGGCGGGCTGCAGCATCATCAGAGTTGACTCCATGGGCCACAGGGAGCTAGCTGCAAAATCCTCATTAGAGCAGGAGGCAGAGGCACTTCCATGGGACCCCCTTCTTCCCTCTTTTTCCACGGCAAGCACGAGATCCTGGTGTACGAGCAACTTTTCTCAGTTCTTCCAAAGCTGTTTGAGGCTCTGGCTGCACTTTCCGCCTACCTCCCCACACTCAAGGCTTCATCACACTGCAGGACCTTCTCATCAGCCTCCCCCTGGCCCTAGTCACACAAGATCGCACTTCCAGAGGAAAAGGGAGCTGGACAAGGAGATCCTGACAGTAGCACGGCTATGTCTGCTCCTCATCTGCTTGCAGCACCAGGCAGAGCCCTGGGCATCCACTACCTCCCCCGGCCCATCCTGAGGTGGTGGGGTCTCCCAAGGGGCTCTGCTCAGTGTTCCCTGAAGGGTTTTCAAATATTCACTTCCCTCTTCTCTGTTTTCAGGTTTAAAATTATTTGGTTTCTGTCCAGGTTTCCTCTCCTTTACCGCCATCCATAGTGCAGAACACAGGGACACCAGGTAAAATATGTCCAAACATGCAGGGTTTGGCTTATGAAAGCTAAAGCCCACTCAGAGTCTGACAAGGGATGTGAGGGGCAACAAGAAAGGTTCCTACAGGTATCACAGCAGCAAAAAGACAACTAGGAAAAACATGGGGCTGCTGAGGAATGGGGCAGGAGCCCTTGGGACAAAGGACACAGAAAAGGCTGAGGCACTGAATGCCTTTTTCACCTCAGCCTTTACTGCTAAGATGGTCCTTTAGGTATCCAGGGCCCCTGAGACCTGTGGAAAGCCCAAGGCAAGGAAGACTCGGATGTAGTTTTTCTCAACATTAGCAAGGCTTTTGACACTGTCTCCCATAGCAGCCTATAGACAAATGGATGAAGTACAGACTAGATAAGCAGACACTGAGGCAGACTGTAAAGTGGCTGAACTCCTGGGCTCAAAGGCTTGTGATCAGTAGCAGAAGTCCATCTGTAGACAAGTCTGCAATGGTGTGCCCCAGGAGTCGACACTTGGGTCAATGCTACTTAACGTTTTCATTAATGATCTGGATGATAAGGCAGAGTGTACAGTTTGCAGATGACACAACACAGGGAGGAGTGGCTGATACACTAGAAGGTTGTCCTGCCAACCAGAGGGATCTCAACAGGCTGGAGAAATAGGCCCACAGGAACCTCACTAAGTTCAAAAAGGGGAAGAGTAAAGTCCTGTACCTATGGAGGAATAACTCTCATGCACTAGTATATGCTGGGTGCCAACTGTCTAGAAAGAAGCTTTGCAGAAAACAACCTATGGGTCCAGGTGGACTACAAGCTGGCCATGAGCTGCCAGCAATGCGCCCTTGGAACAAAGCAAGCCAATGGCCTCCTGGGCTGCATTAGGAGGAGTGTTGCCAGCAGGCTGAGGGAGGTGCTCCTCTACTTGGCACTGGTGAGACACACCTGGAGTTCTGGATCCAGTTCTAGGCTCCCCAGTACAACAGAGCCATGGATATACTGGTCCAGTCAAGATGCATGAAGACGATGGACTGGGATTATCTCTGATATGAAAAGAGGTTGAGACAACTGGGACTGTGCATCTGGAGAGGGGCAGGATCAGGAAGACCTTACCAACATGTACAAATACTTCGGGAGAGGGAGTAAAGAAGACAGAGCCAGACTCTCCTCAGTGGTGCCCTGCAGCAGGACAAGAAGCAATGGGCACAAACTGAAATACAGAAAACTCCATTTAAACGCAACAAAACACTTTTTCTGTGAGGGCAGTCAAACACTAGCAGTGGTTGCCCAAAGAGGTTATGGAGTCTCCATCATTGGAGATACTTAAAACCAGACCAGACATGGTCCTGGGCAATCTGCTCTACCTGACCCTGCTTTGCGCAAGAGAGTTGGCCTAGATGATCTCAAGGGATCCTTTCCAGAATCAACTATTCTGTGATTCTGTGATTTTAGCGCCTCTGAATCCCAGCCATGTATATCTTGTACTGCCCTAAAAATGCCACTGGCAATATACCAAGGTGCACACTCATATGATGTGGACTTTCAACACAATAAACCTGTCTTGCAGGCTCAGCTCTCCCATCTGTTCCTCTGACAGGGTGTGATGGCAACACATTTCTTCCCCATTCCATGAAACTGCTATTTGGAGGGGCAACCATTTTCAAAAATGTGCAACTAGCAACCAGTATAATGGATGGGGGACAGAAAATGAGGGAAAATATACCAATATTTTCTCAACAAGACAAAACTGTTTTTTCATTGCAAAAACTTGCACCATCACTTCCAGAAAAAGGCATATTTATGAATTTTATAGACACCCAAAATTAAATGTTTGGCATAGTCCCATAACACTATGCATTCCCTGGATGTTTTTTAGGACTAATGGGGTTAGCTTTCTCCCTGCGCTGGAGGGCTGGCCCCAGTGTACAGAGGGTTTCTCCTTGCACATCCATGTCTGAGCAGGGCGAGCCAGCATGGACAGAGCCCAAGGTCCTCAAAATCCTCGGTGTTCAGCACCAGGTAAGGCCTGAAGCCACAGCTCAGAGACCCCTATCACACCCCACCTGCTTGTGGGGCAGGAAGGAGCCCAGGTTCCCACAACAGGGGTATGCAGACCATCCCCACACACTGGGCAGTGCCCATGGGCAACACTTCCCCATCCTGAGAGGCAGCTGGACCTGAGGTTTGGATCCTCCCATCTGGTCAAGGAGGTAAAAGATCCTCCCTCACTTGCTGCTTACGGCTCTGGTGCCAGTATCCCAGCACAGAGACTGATGCTGAACTGACAAAAGGATGAAAGGGACTGATGAAGGCACTGATCCTCCACCAGCATGTCATAGAGCCCTTTGCATCCTGGAAAGAAAGGAGGAAGGCAGTGTAGCCTTTGCAATACAAGAATCAGCCTCCTGCCTTCCCTCCCCATCAGCCTGACCTAATTCCCAGTATCACCAGCCTCTCTGTGGTGGGAGGGGGAACTGGGATGGAGGGAGATACTGCAGATTGTATTTAGTGTCCATATGTTTGTAACCATACAGCTGATGCAAAGTATATGTTTAGCACTATCCTCCCTCATCATGCTGTCAAAGATCAAGTCCTGGGACCTTGTGGTTGTCACTCTCACTTCTTCCAACAAAGAACACTAAGGAGATTTTTTTCTGATGCTGCCAAGAGGTTCTGGCGTAGGATATAGAGATCCCTGCAAGCACTCCTCAGAGCTCTGCTTTCCAGGTTGCAACGGGCAATCAGCACAAGCTTTTTCAGGTTGGACAATGTTTTTCCTAGACAGATTCTGCCCACTGAGATGTGCAACCCTAGTACTGGGAGCACTATCACCTCATGAAACAATATTCAGTGCTCTATATGAAATAGAGTAGAATGCATCCATTTGCTTCATAGTTCCTCACTGCTGGCATAAACAGAGGAAGCAGCACCTCTGCCTCTATAAGCAGGATAATGCAACGGCAAGATATATAGCAAGGACATACAGATAGTTTTCAATTATTCCCTGCAGCATCTCACAACAGGCATTTCTGGGTGCTTGGCTCTGAGCTGAAAGAAGGACACACCATGGACTGCCCCGAGAGACAGATCTGATCGTGTGGAGAGCCTCAACCACAGAGCAGAGGAACCTTCATGCACGATTGTCTCGAAATAGAAGGATACTCACCTCTTGTCCGAGGTCCAGAATACAGTAGAAGGAGGGGGAGAAAGTGAGGTCACAGCTGCAACTTCTCCCACCTGCTAAGAACAGGGGTCTTGCTAGAATCCAAGCTCTCTCTGACAGTGGAAACTTTGTCTGGTCCAGTCCCTTGCAAGCAGCAGGGATTCAGACAACTGCCCCAGCATAATGGAGCCCTAAGGGTAAGCACAGAAACCTCTGGAGATGTCTTCAATGTGCAGTACAGAGTGCAGACCTCACTGAAAAACAGGCCTGCAACTAGCCCTACTGTTTCTGTGTATGCACAGGTTAAGCCACAGTCAGCAACAGCTCATGCAAGGAAGACCAGAAGGGAATCAACCTAGAATTGATCTGTAAGTTTGCTGCTTGCAAGACCTTTTGTTCCCTTTATTTTAAGACACAATCATATTGTCCTTGGCTCAGAAGTTGGGTTTGATACTATAAGATAAAACTGCAAAGCAGTAGCATTTCTCAGCCCAGTGCTCAGAATGGGTGTGATTCCTCTTCCCGGCACCTGAAAAGGTGCCCAGAAAACCACTGTGGTACTTTGCTACCCTCAAGGTCAGCCTACTCAGGCCTTTCATGCCTATCAGACATGAACACAGAAATGCTTATGTGACCGCTAAAGAGCAGACAGTTAGAGATGGAGAATCCAGGTCCACCACGACGCAGCAGCATTGAAGGGACTTTGCTCTGCTCTGACTCTTTTACAAGGTTCTTTACGAAAAGTGACCTTTTCATGACTCATCCGCGAAACCTGACTGCAAAGGTCCTGCCTCCTTGCTGAAAATGTGGGCTCCTAAAAGGGCTGTGAAGTCTAGGGACATCTGCAGCACTCAGAAGCAGTCTTCAGAGAGCTATGCTGTGGCATATTTACTACTCTCCAGGAAATGCCAGACAAAACAAATGGGCATATGCATGTCCAACTGACTGAACATGTGCTTCACCGTAGGCCAGCATGTTCCCACTTGCCCTGTTGCATCCCACTTAGCCTAGGATTACAGATTTTCCTGCACTGTGCATGAAAATTGTTAATTCTGGATGAATTTCTCTTGCTCCTGGACAAAATAACCACACGGAAAAAGTGAAATATGTTTGAGGAAACCCAGACATATGGTAGCCTGTTCCAGACCCAACTGAGAGCACATTCTCCTCTGGTGCACAGTATTTTGTGAAAGAGTCACAGCAGCCAGCTCATCCCTAATAGTCTAGAAACTCAAGGCATTGGCAGCACTTTATTCTGCCTTTTACCATCTTGGATATCCTTGGCATCGATAGTGCCAGGAGCTGGAGGGCATACAGACTAGGGAGTTATTTTCCTTATACCCTGAGGAAGGCCTGAAAGAAGATTGATGGGCACCTTATCTCCTGGAAATACCAGCTCTTGGGTGTAACTCCACACACTGTTATGAGCTAACCTCTCCAGCACACACTCCTGGTCTATTTGTGTTCTGGCACTTCCAGTCCCATCCATGAGCGGGTTTCTCTTGCTCAAAGGGAATAAAATTAACCTGGGGGTGAGGAGAGATTAAAAAAAAAAAAAAATAAATAATAACGCACTTGAGCAGAATCAGATCATAAAAAGTATCTGATGCGGGTCAATCAGAGCAGAAATGGATGGGGATCACATCACAGCTGGAAGCAGAGGGGATTGGAGTGTCTTTGGCAGCAATGAGATCCCCTCAGCTCACCCAAGGAACCACAGCCAGGTGGTGTGACGGTGTCACTCCAGGAACGGAGGAGTAGCTACAAACCAGACCTTCCCTCATCCCCCTGTGAACAGGCATGCACATCTCCATGCACATCTAGCAATGGCTGGACACGCATCACGGGCTGGGGTACTACCCAGTTTGAACAGGGAAGAATTTAGACTACATCAAGGTCAAAAGGGGAGATGGGTTTGTAGCCTGACCAGGAAGTTTGGGGGCAGGAAATCCCACATAGCATGCCCAGCTCCTATATTGCACACTCTTCAGTGTGTGCCAGCCTTCTGCTCTTTCCCAGTCCCCAGGGGCCCGCAAACTCCAAAGCACGCACCATCTGCCACCCAGCGTCTTCTATCATGCCGCGCACACAAAATGTAATAGCAGATCCCCACCGTGGGAGGGGAGAGGTGACACCAGAAGATGTGTGAGCTAGGACCTCCATGCATCCTGCTGCTGGCGGCCAGGAAGGGCGCTCATTTTCTGATTTCCAGGTGCACAGAACAGAACCATCAGCTACCAGGCCCCCATCCACCAAATGGACGCCAAGGGCTAAGCATGCATGACTCTTTCTGGAGCCAAGAGTGCTCACTGCCATCCATCCTGATCAGCAACTGACTGGGTGTCAGTGACAATTTTCCACTGACTTTATGCGAGGGGAAAAGCTGAGCAAGCCCATCGTTTACCAACATGGATGTTCTCTGTGTATTTTCTTTCCTTCCAGGCGTGTTCCCTGCCCTGAAAATACAAGCAAGGAATGTGGTAGACTGGCTCTGTGCAGAAATACTTAACCATGGCATAAGCTGTCTGTATTTCTGGGACAGAAATGATACACAAGTAGTGTGCAGAGAGAATGACACTGCACTGCATGCTCCTGCCCCACTCCACATGCCTGGACTGGGATTTCAGTTCAGCTTGTGTTTCCCATCATCAGCAACACAAACAGCAGACAAAAGACTTCAGCTCTGGGCACTGCTCTTAGGAAAGGTGCCAGACAGTTAGAGGAGAATTCAGCGTAGAGTGGTACGGACCAGTATCAAAGGTGTGTGACCTGCTAAGAAATCCTAAAAGCTTCAGGGTGGAGATGATGGAGGGAAGCCATGACAGTAGGCTTCAAACGCAGAAAAAGTTCCTTCAAAGAGGATATAAATCGTCTGTTTTCAAAGTCTAGGGGAGACAGAGAGTAAAAAAACATGTCTTGAAACCGCCTCAGAGAAGTCTCCAATTAGGCAGCAGTAAAACTTTCTAACAGTCACAGCAGTGGGAGAGGGAAAGACAGGATCAGCGGTGTTTCCCAGGCAGACTGGATAAAAGCCTAGCAATGACGCCAGAGCTATGGCTGACCCTGATTTGGACAGAAGACAGACTCACAGAGCTGGAACAGAGAAATCACATCATACTGTGATTTCATGTGCAGTAAGCCTGCTGTATCCAGAGGGTGGCAGGGCTACACCCACTCCTCACACCGGCTGCACTAACACCCTCAGCAGGGCACCAAGTGTCTCCATTTTAAGCAATCTTCAATTGCAATACCTCATGTCAGAATTTAAATTCTTAACATCCAGGGCAAAACAGCTGAATCAGATATAGGTACTACAGGACGATCTGTTTCATTATGGCACCAAGAGCCGTGCTGCATGCCAAGCTGGTTACCGATGACCATCATTGCTGCCATTAACAGGTCGGAGTATCAGAGTAGCTCCTTTGGAATGTATTACTGTTCAGGTCACTATTAAGAGTAGTATAATGGTAGATGAAACCCAGAAGTTTGAGTTCATTTGTCTGATGCAGCACTTGAGCTGAAACCTCTACTGCCCTCATGAAAACAAGCAGGCCTGACGTTAACCTCAGCAACTGTATGGGACTGCAGAAAGGATGCAGAGAGGGAAGAGACCATCCCATCCAGATGCTGAGCTGAAGAGGATGGTGACCAAAAGGGGTGGGACCTTCAGAAGGTGAGATCACACAGCACCATGGAAAAGGACGGAAACTGAGACAGAAAAGCATTCAAAGCGGCACAAAAGGGCATCTAGAGAACACATAGGAGTTGAACAAGTCCAGTGGGTACAAAAAACTTCTCCGCTTGGCTAGGCCACCTGGAGGTCCTTCAGGGAAGGTGTCTGAGGTCTCTGTCTACAGAAGGTTTCCAGGCTGGAAACTACCTCCCTGTTTGCAGACAGCTGGCTCTCCGTGCCCAGTGCTATCCCCAGGCCATCCTAGCATCCGCCTCCTGTGGGACCAGGCTCCAGACGTGAACTAAGCTCCTCTCTCCACCTTTGTGCACAGCGCATCTGGGGGCCTGGCAGCACCCAGCATGCATCCACCCAACATGCATCCATCAAGACACAAGTCCTTGGCCCACTCTGTCCCCACGCCAGCACATACGAACATCTCACTGACTCAAGGCTGTAGACAGAGGAGGCTTGCTTCTGTCTCCAATGATACAAATGAGCATCCTACTCCACCAGGTGTAAGATCACCTTTATTCAAAGCCTTTTTCACAATTTTCATCCAAACTAAGCCTGTGCAAGCACAAGATCACTGCCTGTAGAGCATCGCATTAGATGAGAGGTCTCCCACAAGACTGTATTACAATCCTGGTATCGAAGCAGGGCACATAAAGGCTGCATGGATTGCAGAAACAGCACTCACTTCAGCCAACACAGAATGTATAGGCTAAGGAACAGTTTGTAAACTCTACCAGAAAGCTCTCCGGCTCTTCCTGCCTTCAGGTAAGCAAGGGGAGACTGCCTGTCTCTGCTCCTGATCCCAGGACTATTGCAGTGATTGAAGGACAGCCAGAGCTCTTCTGGAGGCCAGAATCTGGCACAGCACCTCCTGAAGGGACAGTCTTGCATCCTCTCCCCATCCAAACACACAATGAGATGCTCACACTCCTCAGAACACCCCATCAATGGGCTGAGAGTCTTCCAGTTCATCATGCACTATGTGGATGGTACATGCCCATCGCCAAACAACTGTTTTCTGTTTTCTTGGGCTGCTCACCTCTGAGCAGGGTTTATAAATACATGCCAATGAATTAATAATGGTTATGTTTTCTTCACGCTCCCCAAGTTTCACACAAGAAGCCTCCCTTCCCCTTGAGACCTGTGCTCCGTGTGGCCTGTGTTGCATTCCTGCATGAAAGCTGCCCCAGCATCAGGAGATGCGGGCTGAAATCCAGCCATACCTCTGGAGATCTGACCCCAATGCAGTTCTTGGGAAAGCGCATAACATGACAACCTTACAAAACACTTTTAAGTACTGTTTTCTGTTGTTCACAGGCAGGTTTCCAAACTCTGCCTATACCCCACCTGTCACTCTGAAAAACATTTCAGATGTTCACATGATCCAGCCTGGCAAGTTGGACTCTCTTTCTCCCCTGTCCTTATTGACAGGGAATCAAGAGAATTTACAGTTCTGAAGGACTTTTCTGAGGTCCAAATCACTTGAAAATTAGTGATAATTTGAAAAACAGACAGACCAACAGAAAAAAATAAATGTACCCCTCAATCCTCCTCTTGCATTCAGGGTCAAAAAGAGGTGAAAAAGGTAGAAAGGACGGAATGCAAATGCTAACAAGGGGGATTTTCAAAGTTACAACGAACACTTCAATCTGAAATGCCACGAAAACTTTTCATTTCCCTTTTCATTTTCTCCTACGGAATGCTAAACTTGTATTGCATAGGTAACGCCTTTCCCGTTCAACCTCATCATTTTTAGGTGATGTTTCCATGGCCAAAATCCCTATATGGCAGCCTTGCTTGTCTCTCGAGAGCACTGTTTGCAAGTATCCAAGGAGAGTGCCACAAGAGATTCAAACTTCCAACTCCATGCAAATAAGCAGACAAACTGGCACAGGGATACACAACTAGAAGGCTCCAGAGAAGACACACATCTTCTCAGTTCTCTATCAGCAGTCCGGGAAATAAAATCTTTACATGCACTCAGCTCCAAGTAATAAATTCAAACAAGAGCAAGAATCACCGGCCTTTCCCAAATCTGCCTAGGTACATGATTTTCTCTGGTCCTTTCTCTCCTATTGTCTTCAACTCATTTTCATTCATCTTATCCATCTCCTTTCCTGTGAAATTCTCTCTCCTCCCCTCCCTGTCTTTTTCTTCCACACAGCTGATCCTCTCAAAATTCACCCCTCCCCATTCAAAAAATGAATAATGTAACTTGCTGCCAGACAACAAGATGAGTCTCTCTGGGAGACTCGGAAAGCCTTTTCAGCTATCTTGTCTCTGCCAAAGGCAATTAGATAATGCTTAGAGCCAGATGAGGAAAGCAAGATGTACATGAAGTCAGCTTCAACACTGCCCTACACTGAACAGCAAGCTGCGCATGAGAAATAGGAGAGACATCCCCATCCCAAGTACCCCAGGACCCGTAGAAAGGAAGCAGTTAAATACATGATTTTAAATAAGGCAATTAAAATATCATGAAATATCGCTGGGTTTCTGCCACACACTGTAAATTTCATGACATGACTCCATACGGAGCAGACTGTACAAGAGAGCGCCATAAAAAGTAGTCCCCCTCTCCTCACTCTGCTGTCCCCACAGTAGATTTACATTGAAGCAAGAAGACATCTGCTGTCTGCCCCTAAACCAGGCTTGTGCAATGTTCACGGGGGCACAAGGCCTTCGTTTCAGTGTCTCCACTTTAAAGATACTGTTGGCCCCTCTTCTGACCAGAGAGACGAGTGCTTCTTGCCACATTGTGCTTCTTGCTGAATCTCAGCAGAGGAACTGCTGCAGAGCAAGCTGCTCCAAAACTTTCTGCTCTTACTTCGTCAGCATCAGGGCATGGCTGGGGAGCTTTGCAGTACATACATCAGGTCAGCAAGGTCAGTATTTCCTACACCTCCCGCAGAACACATCTGTCACCTGGACGCGGTACACTCGCACGACTCACACACAGGCACATTTCACTGGGAAACGGCTGCTCTTAGCAGTTGACTAACCAACCAAGCCAACTGAGTCCCCGGTCCACCCAGCTAAACTGGGATGGTTTTGGCAAAGACAAATACACCACATCGTTATATTTACTCTGAATAATGCTACTAATGCTTCTCCCACAGGGCAAAGACCTCTCTGCCTGCGACCCGGTACTGCAGGCCACGTGCCAATACACCCTGCCCCTGCAGTTAAATGAGAGAATTCAAAGTGACGGGCATCGGAAAAACAATGTGCAGAGGAACTTCTCTCTTCCAGATGGCTTTAAATTTTTTAACCTCACATCGCTCCACTCGCATTTCTCACCCTTTCTTCATGCCTTATGCAGAGAAAAGGCTTTTGGCTGCAAGCCTGATAGGAGCACAGCGATCACAAAACAAGCAAGCAGCGAGAAAGGTGTCTGCTTGTTGTGCTAGTCTGCAGGTGCCACTTTCTAGCAACAAACAACCACTGCTGGGCTTCAAGTTCCCATCCCATGCGTCCTTGTTTGCCACCAGCTTTCATAGCAATGGAAAAGGCTTGGTTAGAAACAGCAGAGTGGGCAAACATGTCCCTCTTGCTAAATCAAGTATTGTAATAAGACAGTTTTCTGCAAGTAGCACACACTCGTAAGTTTAGGCAGATTTAATATAAAAAAGTGCAACTAAGGGGACGAGGAAAAATTTCTAGATGGCACAAAAGCTATTAAAATCTTTCTCAAGCACAACCACAGTAGGATTTTCAAGGTTCAGCTCCTCCATGTTCATAATGGTCCATCCCAAAATGCAAGAAAACAAGCAAAGGCAGCATGTGACATGCATGGATGAGCCAGGACATCCTCATAAAACTCAACCATAAAAAGCATACACACAGGAGGTGGAAGCAAGGACAAGTCTCCTGGAAGGAATATAGAGACACTGTCCAAAAATGGAGGGCTCGGCTTAGGAAAGCTAAAGACCACCTGGAGTTGAATCTGCCAAGGGATGTGAAGGCTAACAAAAAGACTTTTAGCGGTACATCATCAGCAAAAGGACGACTAGGGAAAATGTGGGCCTGCTCAGGAATGGGAATGGGCACTTGGAAAGGACATGGGAAAGGCACTGAATGATGCCTTCACCTCAGTCTTTACTGCTAAGACCAGCCTTCAGGTATCCTGGGCCCCTGAAACCTGTGGAAAGACCAAGGCGAGGAAGACTTACCCTTGGTGGAGGAGGATCAGGTCAGGGAACATTTAAACAGATTGGACATGCCCAAGGGCCTGATGGGATGTACCCACAGGAGACCAGGAAGCTGGCCCATGTTGTTGCAAGGTCATTCTTGGGTTTCTCTGAAAGGTCATGGCAACCAGGGGATATCCCTGAGGACTGGAAGAAAGCAAATGTCACCCTTATCTTCAAAAGGGCAAGACAGAGGATCTGGGAAATGACAGACCCTTCAGCCTCAGCTTGATCAGGCAGTTAAACGTAAGAATATACTTTTTTACTGTGAGGTGGTCAAACACTGGCAGAGGTTGCGGAGAGAGTCTGTGGAGTCTCCATCCTTAGCGATTCTCAAAATCCAACCAGACAATGCCCTGAGCAACCTGCTGCAGGTGAATCTGCTTTGAGCTGGCGGCTGGACGAGATGATCTCCAGAGGTGCCCCCACCCTCAACCACGCTATCACACTGTGAAATTTGCACAGTCATCTCAAGAGAGAGCATACTGAGCAGATACGGTGAAAGCAGACCATAACTTTCGCTGTCCTTTCAGCCTGAAGGTGATGGGAGAAGTTCCCATTACACAACACTGCCTGTCAGGGACTCATCAGACAGGACATGCTCAGGGGAAAGAAAATGAGCAGCAACTCAACCACCTGACTTAAAGCAACAAAAGCAGCTAGACTACAGTGTCCACTCTCATTTACATCCAACCATATAAGGAAATCAAGAAAGCAACATTAGATGGTTTTCAGGGGAGGCTGGTGAAAGGAAAATGAAATCAAAGCAGTAAAAAATGGAACAAATTTAGCAGATACAGAGATAAAAGCGAGATAGATGGAGAGTCAGCACAGCTTTTATAAGCCCTTGCCAGGTCTCAAAAGCCAAGCTGCACTAACAAAAGCCAAAATCTCTGTGACACGGTGTACTCAGTTTCCAATACTAGCATGGTTCCTCACCACAGTGATAAGGCAGCATGACGTTAGCAAGAAGGTCCTCAAATGGCTAAGTGGTTTGTGAAAAATGAGAAATACCTACTTTTTGAGTGCTTAAGTTTGAAATAGACTCTCATCACCCTATGTATATGCCTACATGTCTCCCAGGAAGAATAAATTCGTGGAACAGACGCAGGTGGTCACAGGTCTTGAGAGTCCATCTTTTTTCCTATTCTGCGCATTCATTTCTTTACATCCTTCCCTAAGGATCTTTTTCTAAAATTCTCCAGTAATGGTCAGACCACCATCTTCCTGTGAAACTTATCCCAGCACTCAGCTGCCTTTACAATTACAAAGCTTTTCCCTGCTTTCAAAATTAAATCTCCTTTTGTGCAATCAGTGTCCCTTGCTTCTTATCCTATTTAGCCAGATCACAGGAAAAAGATTACTCCCTTCTTCCTGCAGCAAGCTTTCCTCCGCAGTTGACACATAGCTTCCCAGTCTTCTCCAGTTTTCACCTCATTCTCCTTCTGTCAGCCACGCTTTCTCAACAGCTGATGAATTTGTCCTCCTCGCTTCCGCTCCCTTTGGCTGATCTGTATTTTTCCAGAGCAGTTGCACCTAAAACTGGCATACATCTATTTTACTAACGTGGACGAACAGATGCTTCCTTTATAATTTACCAGATACTCTCCTTTTCATATTCACCATTTCCTTGCTTCACCATGTCACTGGGTTGTGCTCAGCCTGGAATGAACTGCAGCCCCTGGACGCTCTTCTGCAGAACTGAACTGATGGTACTGCGTCATCTGAAGACCTGAACCTCTCACTACTGAACTGCATCCTGATTTTCCCATGCCATCTCTTCAGCTCATCAAGGCAATTTCAAACCAGAGCCCTGTCCTTCTGCAGGCTTCCTGCTCCTCCTAGTTTCCTGTTTATTATTTATTCCTTTGTCCTAATTACTAACAAAAATACCAAACAGCATCAGAAGGCAGAAAGAGCCCTGCAAAACTTTTCTCAATAAATCCTCATATTTTGATAATTAAGCTCTCCTGTATAGTCTATACACCCTAAACAAGCGTATGTAGTGCATATTCCCTTATCCTAAGTGTGTGGGACAGCACTGACTGTTTTCCTAAAGATAAATGACATCTCCTGCTTCTCCACATCCACTGGGCTCATCATCCTTTGCAAGAGGAAATCAGAATGTATTGACATGATTGGTTTCTCATTCTTCATTCTGCCTCTTTTTTCTCATTATTCCTCCCAACTGTTCCACTTTTTTCTTGTTTTTCTAATATTCTCCTCATGGAGAGGCTCACGCTTCCCTCTGTGTAGAGCTCAGGAACCTCCTCCACCCTCTGCAGAGTCCTCAACTACAACCTGCTAATTGCTCTGAGTTAATTTCAGACAGTTCTTCATGTGTCCTGCAGCCCACACTGACTGGGGTCCCCACACAACTGCCATGGGCACTGCCTAACCTCACCTGCCCCGCTGCAGCCCAAATTACCATTCATCCCTTCTTGCTGTTGCAGACGAATTTAACCAGGTTTGGGAATGGCTCTGCATTTGTCCCTCCAAGAAGCCAACATGGTTGGAAGCTGTGAGCCCTGCCAGCCAGGACTAAGCTGCCGGGATGATCACAGGGCACGCCAAGCCTGCTAGGTGGCAGCTTCCTGGCTAAGCAACCAGTACCCCAGTATCACTGTGGACCAGGGACTGGATTGCATGCGGGACAGAAAACTGCTTGTTGTTCTATAACAGCCTACCAGGGATACAAGTTCTTCAGGATCTCCAAGCTTTTGTTCTCCCGGGGCTTCAGAAACAGGTTTTTCCAATACATGAGACTGAGCTCCAGGTCCAGCACACCAAATATCTGTACCGTCAGCAGGTCACTCACAGAAACTCTGATGAGCAGCAGGAGGGGAGCTCCTGTCTCACCTGTAACTGGAGATCTGGAGCAACACCCAGGAGTCCAAATTCAAAACCCGCGAGCCAGGACGCCTCCTGTCCCAGCACACCTTCTCAGGCTGCACCACAAAGTCTTGCTCCTCCTGTTGAGGAAAGTCAGGGCCACAGCGCTGTGCACCCTGGTGGCTCTCTGCAGGACAGGCTGTCTCACGCTCCTGCCTGCACTGGGTTCAGCTCAGCACACCGACAAGTGCCCCTGTGCAGACATGCCGATCTACAGGCAAGATGAGGATGAAGAGCATCTTCACCTTTTCCCCTGTAAGAAGAAGCCTTTTGGATTAGTTTCTGCATGCCAAGGTGCACCAGCAACACTGGTGTGATTGTATTAAAATAATTACAGGCTTTAGCTTCTACTGAAAAAGTATTCTCACATAAATAGGCCTGGAAAGCCCAGTGGTAGTAACAGGATAAGTAAAGGTGTCTGTGCTTTGCAACAATTCTAGAAATCCAGACAGCAATCCCAGCTCACGCTTTACAGCTCAGCAGATAACACTCTCAATCCCATTTTCTTTTCTTCTTCCCTTTTTTTCCAGCCATAGCTCTTTAATTTCAGAACATAAATTGTCTTTTCCTGCACAGGAAAGGGGTGGGGGATTGTTCCCGGAGAACACTTTCTTTGTAAAACTTGTGCATACCTGCCAAATTTGATGGCATTTGCAAGTAATTTATCTTCCACCTCTTAGGTCCAGCGTGTCCGACTGCTGCCCTTTGCCAGCCGTTTCCCAGCACCCAGCAGCGCGGTCAGAGCAGGGGCATGTGCACGCACCAGCTATGCCATACGGCCCTGCTGGTCTGCATTTCACTTGCCCCGGTCCCTGGATTTGCCGCACCCATGTCACAGGCTGGCATGCTGGCTCCGACCCTCATCCACGCAACATTCTTCACTAATTCCAGGCTCTCGGGTTTACATTTTTGAGTCTGCACTTTTTAAAAAAAAAAATCCACCCACACACTTCCATCCCTCCAAAATGCGAGACAAGTACGTCCTCAAAAAGGCAACCCTGAAGGCGAAGAGGAATGTCAGTGTTATCTACAATTTGTAAGACACACACATATGAAAGAGTCTCCTGTCTTTTTCAAATGTTTTATCACAGTTTGTGTTGAGCTACTGCTTCAAGAAAAAATCGGAGCCCTCAGAACTTCGTCACCTGCCATCAGCCTGCTGGGTCGGGTGCCTCATAAGCACAGACCGTTCCGTTTCTGGTCCAGCTTCTCTCAAACCTGTCACACCAAATGGTCTGTGAGCCTCAGAGCATGAGCTGGGCTCCCCTCCAAGCCGTGGATGCTCTCCTAGGCACATCTGCAGGAGAGCAGGTCACGCATCCCGGGACGCACCTTGCCGTCCAAATTCCACTTCTGTGTAATAACACTATCAAGGAGAAATTACCAGTAATAAATTTCTTTGGATCCAAAGTCGACCAGACAACATGATTATGCAGCAACCCAGAGCTTTAAATACCATCTGTACATGTCATCTCAAACAATACTACAAGCTCAGAGGCTACAGATTTATTATTACAAGAGCAATAAATGGTACAGATATGGTGGTTTTCACCTCTCGGTTCTCATCTTGGTTTCACCTAACACAGGGCAAACAGAAGCAGTTGCCTCTTCCACAACCATAGATTAGAAGCAAAACTCTGCCTACAAGGATGTTGCCTTGAACGCGAGGTTGCCAGTTCAGAGTCTCCAGACGGACAACCTGACCGCCGGATCATGGCCTTGACCATGTCACTTGACAGCCAGTTGTTAAAAGACAGTGAAAGGAGCTACAGAAAAAGACATGTTCCCAGGCTGGCTTTTTATGCATTGGGCAACTACGGTCAGTGGGCCACAACTGGGAAACAAAGTCTGCCTTGCTGAGTCCAGCAAGGTCTTCTCCCCACCAGATATGGTGCAAGCAGGAAAAGCATTTCCCATCTTCGACTCCGGGGTCTGCAGTATAATTTAAAGCTGTTTCAGCAAGAAGCGCACACTGACGGCTGCCAGCAGCTCGGAAGGGGATCTCTGGGGGCTCCGGCAGCCCAGGCACAAGCACACATGGCTGCAGTTGTGCCTCTTCCCACACACAGAGGACCCATCTCTCAGAGCATGGCACCCTGAGCCCTGCATGAGGTCCTCCCACCGCAGCCAGCACGCAGAAATGCAGGAGCTGTCTCCCACAGCCCCGCCGCTGGTGGTGCCCCAGCATCTATGTTCAACAACGGGAATCTCCACGGGTAAGGATACTAAATGTGCATTAATGGAGAACCCAGCGTGGGGCACTGCGTTGCTGGAGACGCTGGGTGTTCAAACGGCATGTTGGCATGCATACTGCATCTCAGGCACTTGAGCCCCATCAGGGAAGCAGATGAAGTTGGTGCCACAAGAAAACTGAGTTACTAGTGAAGTCTCACAAACAGGACCAGCCTAGCAAGCTGTTTTGTATGGATAATGCATTTAAAAAAGAAAAAAAGGGGAAAAAAAAAAGGTCTGGGAATAGTTTGTATACAACAAAGGAGGTGGAGAGCCATTAGCTGAGTGATCTCGTGTTCCTCGATTTGCTTTATCAATCTCGGTATTCAGAAAAAAAAAACCTTAAGAGCAGTCCAGGCTCTCCAGTGAATCAACAAAACCACACAAAGGACTGTACCACTTTTCACAGCCTCCAGGCTGTGCGTTAGCTTTTAGCAAAGGTATCTACCACATGAATAATGCAGCGCGTCTTCCAGAGCATCTGTACTCCGATCAATCCACAGTAGCAAATAAAAACCTTTCAGCACGCCTTTCTATCAGGCAGCAGGACCTTTTTACAGCTGCTCACAGGCATATCCTTGGAAAAACAACCCTATCTGCTACCAGAGCTGGAAGCCTTTTAAACCGGCCAGCTGGGAACCAGCCTTTTAAATCAGCCATCCTGTGATGGGCCTTGATTTTATCAATTGCCTTGCTTTGTCTTTTGTTCCTACAGGATCCACACCCACTGTTACGGGATTCAGACTAAGGGAGCTCAGACTAAGGTTTCAGTCCGCTTTCATTAACAGACACGTGCCACCCCCCAAAAGCAGCAGCTCACAGCCTGCAGCCGGCCCACGCGCCCTCCCCTTCCCCAAAGGGACAAGGTAGCCCCACCAGCCATACGGCACGCACGCCGTGTCCCTCTCCTGCACTGTAAAGCAGCCCCATCATCAAACCCTTCCCCAGTGTTGGGGGGGTAAGGGCAAAGAGCCTTCACCAAACCAAGCCTCAGTAATACGCTCAAATCTCTGTATTTTCAGAGGCAAAGCAGGTGATGGAAAGCAGTGCTTTGTCCATGTCCGTCCCCAGCCCCAGTTATAACATCAGTCCGCTGCAGAAGCGGGAAGGTCCCTTCTCCTCGGCAGCCGGACGGGAGCTGTGGGAGCTGCTTCTGTCACCTCATTTCAGCACAACCTGCAGGCTAATGGCTACCTGAGGGAGGACATGCTGCTGGTGCGGATGGATTAGCATCTGCAGAGGTGGGGCGGGACAAAATGACAGCAGCGAGCATGATCTCGAAGGAGACCATATTCTGGAGATGTGTTATCTTTCATTAGAAAAACCAGCTCTAAATAACACTCCAAAATATCTGCAGTTCTCCCGCGTGGCAAAGATACTTAAACCCTAGAAAGCTGGTTGTGAAGAAACACCTCTGCCTGTAGTATAAACACTGCATAAATGCAGAGGACATGACGCAGGGAGTGAAGGAGTCATTCGAGATGGAAATGAGTTGATTTCCTCATCCACAAAACAGCGAGGTTCCAAACCTTTTCTCTGAGCGGGCACAGCAGCCCCTCTTGCTCCTTGTTTTTGGTGCACAAGGGCCAGAGCAGGATGTGAGCTCTCAAATGTGTCCCTGGGAGGAGGCATGTCAGACCTTCCCTCATGCTAGCAGTAGTCACAGCTTATGCAGTGTACCAGGTGGACACAGCCCCAGCAGAGGTGAGACAGTGGCTCCTCCGCTGACACGGGCATCATCTGCTTGGACCACAAGCAGCAGGGGGTTCCAGGATTTTTGCCTCCCCCAAGTATCTGCTTGGGCTGGGGAAGACAAACATTGCACAGACGCCTGGCCTGTACTGAACAGCAAGACTCCACCAGCCCACTGCAGCTCTGCACCCCACAAACATTGTCACCAGCTGCTACCACATCGTCTCAGAGGATCTCTCCAGTTAGGGACCCCAAAGCAGCCCACCAAGGGCCAAGGACATACCAAAGCCCCAAACTTGGCAAAATGTGCATTTTGCAAACTCTGTTCATGTTAGTAGATACAGCAAGTGTTGTGAACTTCAAAATAATTTTAAGCACATTATGTCGAGGGGCAGGCTAGGGCTGCCAGGCATGAAACCAGACCACTCTCCAGAAGGTAAGGTTGAGGCAGCAAAAATCCAGTGGCCATCCTGGATGAGCTTTCTGACTGCGTTTGCTTTTGGTCAAAGTTGACACCACAATGCACTCCTCGAGGCAGGCAGCAATGCCCAGACAGGTCCAGCATAAAAACTCCCTGACGGTGATACCTGCTCACAGCACTGCCACATCCCCACCACCTGGTATTACTCCATGGCTGTGCTCTTCTGTCACGCTGGCACAGCAGGGAGATGGACAAGGAAACATATGTGCCTTCACAAAAATAGCTCAGCCAGGTTATTTTTAACTGGGTCATCCCAGCACAGCCAGCGCCAACAGCCAGGAGCAGGAAAGAAAGCAAAGACAAAAACTGGCGGAGACCACAGCTTCAGGCAGCTCTCGAGAGGCTCAGACCCTCCTATCACCTGACCCGAACAGGAGCCCAAGACTGTATTTAGGGTGGGATCCTCCAGAACTTTCTAAAGTGAAGTCATGTCAGGAAGTACTGGCTGAATTGTCACCTGTTCTTTATTTTTTCGCTGGGGTTCCAACTTCTAAGTCCAACCCAACTTCCAAGACTGACACTGTTCTTGAGCCTCCCCTGGGACGAGTGGGAGAAGCAAAAAGAAATTACAACAGTAAAGCATACAGAATCACAGGAAGAAATTAGGCCAGAAAGCACTTCTGGAGGCCCCAAGTCCTATCCTCAGCCCCCAGAAAAGCTCATTACAAAGGCAGGTCATGTTGCTCAGACTGTCCAGCTGAGTTTGGAAGACCAACTAGGATGGAGGTCCCACAGCCTCCTTGGGAAACCTGGCTGCCTACAGTCTTGTGAAGAAGCCCAGGCTGCAGTTGGCCTGCAGGGCTTGCAAAGTTACCCAGATGACTCTGGACAGACTTGCTGCCCACTAGGACTCTCGTGGCCTTCACTGAAGAGCTGCTCTCTGCCAGTCAGACCTAGCCTGCACCATTGCAGGGAGCTGCTGCAAATCAGGGGCAGAAGTTAACATTTATCTTTATTGAAGTTCATGAGGGGCTGTTTTTCCCCTCATGAGAGGCATAAAGCAGGCTGGGAGCCTCCAGGTTGCTTAGGAAGCCCAGGGGCTGGGAAGTGCCCATGGAGGGTCTGTTGCCAGACCTTGGACTTCCCTGCAATGGTCAGACAAGCCTCACTCTTCCCATAAGCAACCGAAGTGATCCACCCTGGAGCGAGGGAGCCTGAGGCACCTGTGGCACCATCGCTGTCGCTCTGCCGCCAACGGCGCCTGGAGCTCCACTTCCTGAAGGTTCACATCTCTCACTCAGGCCCAGGGAGTGAAACACCACCTCGCTGCACATGAATTCCCCAGGCTGCAGGAGAAGTTGTTTCATAAATATTTTTAAGACAACGTCACCTAGAAATCAAGCTGAAGAGCACGGCCCACCCTCCAATGACTGTGAGGAAACTCGTGCTCGGGTCAACACAAAGTCAGTTTGTGCATCCCAGGAGGGACGGGGGGATCCTCCAGGGATGAACCCACACTTGGTGGCAATACCGTTTTCTGGCAGTTCAACCTCCCCCTTCACCACGTGTCCCCTGTCTGCTTCATCTGGTGCCCCTACACTGCAGGCTCTGACAGAAAGAAAGATGATGCGTTGAAGACACAAATAGCTTCAGTCAACATGGCCTTTAAGAAACACAGTAGTGGGCTGGGGGAATGTGAAAGGCTGGCAAACCCCAAAAGGATTCTGAAACTGAACTCAGTTTCATTAGGCTTATCAGAGCTCCCAGGAAGGGCAGAAGGCAGTATGACTGAAGCAGAGGATGGGGCCACCTCAGCCTCTCTGGAGAGCGAGCCCCTCCTTCTCCTGGTTTACCTCCAGCTTTCCAAGATAGCCTGTGTACTCCGGCAGAAAGATAAAGCTGACTTGCCTTCATTCTCCAGAGACAATACCCTCTTTCACTCTGCTGGTTACCTGGGCAGCAAAGAAAATATTATTGCTTATCAACTTCCTTGTGAGTACTAATGTGCTTCTGAATTCAATGAGAGGGCAAATTCCACCTTACAGAGCTTTTCTACCTTGGCAAGATCCTGCTCTGTTACGAAAGAAAAGCAAATACAACAATCGCAGTTCAAAGAACAATAAAAACTGGGAGCCTCCTCCACCCCCTTACCCCGCAAAAACTCGTTATAAAAAGGAAATGGTGAAATGCACAAACTTTAAGAGACGTTGCCACATTTCTTGTCAGAAATGCAGCCTTGAAAAACTCATCACCTGACCCTCTGCAAGCTCAGCAGTTTCTCCTGAAACCAGAACAACATGCTTCGGTCTCCTGTTTCACAGCTAGAAGTTTCCTGCTATTCAAGGCCAAACCGGCTTCTGAGTTTCAGGAACCCAAGTTCAGCTACCTATCAAAAAGATGCATCTGGGTGTCAGTAGCCTGCCATGTTGTTTGGGGAGCTAGGGATGCCTGGTCCCACTGCTCTTTATCGTGAGGTCTAAGCATGCCTGCAGACATCTGGCAGATGGGGTATCTCAGCTAAATGCTAACTTGCAGCAAAGCTGAGCATCACTAGTTTTGGGGGTTTGGCCACCCTCAGGGAATCCCAAGACCCTGGTTAGTTGTCCACAGGAGTCCAAGTGGGGTCCACTGGTCTATCCAGAGTTCTTCACAAACCTCTTCCGCCTAGCTGCCAATAGGACACAGATGCATTAGGAAATCTGAAGTGACCAGCAGGATGGTGAGGCAGTGGAAATACACCAAGTGCATGTTTCTCCTGAGTTCTCTGAAGGTTTGGAGGCTACGCTTCACTTGAATGTCTGAAGATACGGCCCTCACATCTAACGTGATCTAATGTAACCACATTCCACCATGACTGAAGGTTTGTGCACTAACCAGCCCACAGGCTAGAATACTAGATGAGATTCTAGCCAGCAAGACCAAGCCTGGCCTTAGGATCTCATCTCCAAAGCTACCTGGGAAAACTGAGAGTCTAATCAACCAGGTGAAAATGGAAACTGCTAGAGAGCTGGGGCCCTAACCAGGCTCTGACTGTCCAGGCAGGAAAACACAAGCACCGAAGCAAGGACATAGTCTAGGGGACCTCGCGTCTGGTGGTCTCCAGTCCAGCCTCACAGTGAACCTGCCCATAGCTCTAAATCAGTGCAGATGTGGAGCCTTCAAAAACCCCAAGGATGAAGGCTTCCACCTGCCTGGTCCCAGGGCCACACCGCCCTTCTGGGGATGCAGCTTTCTCTAACGTCTGACCTACTTCCCTCCAGCCACAGCTTGTGTCCTTTTCTCCTTGTTACACTATCTGTCACTGCCAAGAAGAGTCTGGCTCAGTAACTGCCCTTCCAGGAGTAGTATCCTGCTGATAGTAAATGGGTTTGGCAGCAAAGACACGGGCACCTATTACCATGGGCTAGAGAAGAACCAGCTGTGGGTTTCCCCGTCGTGAGCCAGATGCAAAGGCCAACAAACCCTGTCCTTCTGGAAGCAATGACAGCAGGACCTTGTTCTTTGAAAGGTGGTGGGCAGCAGCAGAGGTCCTCTCTGAAGCCCATAGCTGCAGAGTTCTTCCACCTCCCTTGCCGCATCATCTGCATGCAAAAAATATGTAGGGGCCCACAGAAAAGACAAGTGTTGGGGAGCTCTCCCACATCCATGCAGCACCTGTGGAATTACTTGATGATTGCAGTTGAGGCTTTTCTCTTTGGAATTGACATCTCTCTCTTCTCCAGAAAACTCCTAATGCAGTTTTGAGTTCTCTAAGAGCAGGCCCCATTTACCTGAGGCATGACAAGCCAGCCAGGGAGTGTGGCAAAGGCACGTGTAACGGACACAACAGCCGATGCTTTCTTCTGCCGCATCACAAGTTTTAATATCGATTCACCATTTAGAGCAGAGATAGCAGGTTCGGTTTTGCTCTTTTTGGTTCTTAGTCTGGCTTTGATTGATGCTGACTAAGTGGGAGGACTACCCATGCCTTCCCTGCCAGGGAAATGAGATTCTGTGCCCATTCATTCACCCGCTGGGCTTGGCAAACGTACAGTCTGTGGGAAACCAGTGGCATCACTCTGAACCAAATCCATCAGTGCAAGTGCAGAAGTAGCTTTGGGTTCAGACTGGGAGCATGCTTTTGAAGCAAATCTCCTTATTGCTGACATTTACTGCACTCCAGTTTGCATTGTGTTGCAAAGACAGGATTCCCTCCAGATGAAACTAAAATCATTCCAGGATCAGAACCCAGTGCACTCCATCTGCTAATGGGAGCAGTGGGGTCAAATTAAAACGCTCAAAATGCCTGTGGATATTAAGTCCTGGTACCACCTCTTTCACTCCACAGGTCTACTCCTCTTGCACTGTAGACATGGCTATACTCAACAGAGAGGCAAGGTCAGTCACTGCACAGACACTTCTCCATAGACATCCCTCTCTGTTTGACCTTCAGCCCTGCCTGTCTTCAGATAGACTATTTTCTTTACCTCCTCTCCTCCAAGTATTGCTCTTTTATCGTGGTTTTGGGTGTTCTCCTATCTCTGATCATTTCATGCAGCATCACTGCTCTCCTCTGTGACCAGTCCCCCTCTTCACACCTCCTATCTGTCAGCAATGAAGATCAGCCTCTCTTCTCATATAGTACATGCTATATGTATTTCTTACATGCTTCATTCCTGCCAGCCTCTTTGCATATCTCCTCCAAAATGAGTTTTGATCATCTTCCAGCTCAGTGCCTTTGCACCACCCCTCTCTCCAACCCTTCCAGCTGGGAAGCACCCCTGGCAGAACCACCACATCCCAGCTGAGCTCCCTGATACAGGCTCACTCTCTCTCCCTTTACCACTGCTGCTTTCCATGCCAGCCTATTTCTCCAGCATAGGTGATATCCACGCCACAAGCTGATCTTTTCTCTGCCTTTGAGGCAGCTCTGGGCATCTGTGACTCGGGGACTTTTTGAGCCAAAGGTTTATCTGTCTGTTTAGCCAGCCCTAATGGATTTTCCGCCTGCAGATTCATCTAATGGATTTTCTTGAACCACATCCCCAACATCCTGTGTCAATGAGTTCCACTGTTTATCTGTATCCTGTAGTTCCTGGGTAGTGATAAACAGAGGAACAATCACTCCCTATCTGAACTCTCCATCCCATCATCCTACCATATGTCAAAGGCTATATGTCATATCCCTTTTCAGGCACACCTTTTCCAATCTAAACAGTTGTCCCTCTCTGCCTTCTCTTCTGCACTACCAGGTCCTCAATGAGCTGCAGAAAGCTAGCACTGCATGAGGCATTCAAGACACCACTGCACTGTAGATGTACCCAGACAGTATTTGATCTTTTCATAGTGCCAGTGGAAAGGAAAAAAAAAAAAAGAA
>VYZM01003910.1:76019-105250 GCA_013398915.1 Dromas ardeola
GCCCCCCCCACGCCGCGCCCCGCAGCCGGGAGGTGCCGGCGGGGCTCGGGGGGTGCCCGCCGCCCCCGTGGCGCGGGAGGCTTGAGCCCTTAGAGCCTCCCCGCGGAGGTGCGGGTCCGGCAGCGCGGCTGTGCCCGGGGGCTGGGGGAGATCTGGGGGGCCACGGGAAGCGTGGGGTTCGCTCTGCTGCGGTCGTGGGGAGAGCCCCCCCCGTAAGGGGAGGGAAGAGTGGTCACGCACCTCTGCTTTCCCTGGGCACGGGAGCTGGCCCTATGTGCACAGTGCCCTGTCACCATCACCACTGCAGGTGGGTCCCCCAGGTCTCGTGCCTGGAGGTACGCTGTGAAGGTGTTGCTAGGACATCATGCTGACAGCATCAGCACTTCCCCATCATCTGCGCGGCGGGTGCCCACAGGCCTTGCCGCAGCTCACAGAGCTGCTGTGGACATGGCGTCGGGTTCCCCTACCCTCCGTGCGACCACCAGGTCCTGGGCACTGCACCCTGGACACACACACCCCTGCAACACGTACCGAGGTGCCAGCCTTAGCTGGCAGCCTCTGGCCAGCTCAGCAGTCCCTGGCAGATGGAAAGACACTACTGGCCCATGTGGGCTCAAAGCTGCAGGGCCTTCACTGCTGGTAAATGGCTCTCGAAAACTGCTCATGCTTGCAGAGCTCAGAGTTTGGGGATAGCGGGTACCTTGGCAGCACTACAAGCCCACCTGGTAACCTGGGTGAGGAACATGGCAAGTAAACAGCAATGCCCAAGATCAAACAGTAGAGGAGATTTCCTTGGCCAGGTCGCCACTCTGGTTCTCTCTGAACAGAGCCTGAGACAGCTGGCTTGTCTCCATGCTTTAGTCCCACCGGTCTGTGGGTAGCAGTGGCAGCTCTGGGCTGAGCCAGCAAGTGCGACAAGACTGTGAGGCTGTGTCCTCCACAGCAGGATGCTGCAGTTCAGGTGTCTCTGCTTTGATTCTGTGGTGGTGAGACAGGAGTCTGCCGGTCCCTCCAGGCAGTGGAATTGTTTTTAGGGGAGGAAAAGCAGTCCCTCAACAAGAGCAGTCCCATACCAAATCCTTTGAGGAAGTTGATCACGATTTCAGAAGCAACCAGCAGCCCCCAGGAGTGATCTCCATGCCTTGCTGCCAGGTGCCAGGCTGGGACAACGCCAGGAGTCAAACAGAGACACGGCTGTTGAGAAGCACTGTTCATGGATGGAGCACAAGAAGCAATCCAGCTGTCATCATGAATCATAGTTGCTTGTGTAGCAGCTGTCCTGGACCTGGTCTGCCTACAGGAATTGAGATGACTTCTGGAACGCCTCAAGACACTTGCAGCCGTGCTCACGTCTTCACCATGGAGAAGTATGAGACAGGTCAGGTGTGGATGCACAGATGATCTCCAGTGCTTCCTTTCACACCGTCTGTGCTCCAGCCCTGATTGAGCTGCAGAAGATTGCATGCAGGACTGATGGGGGGATAAAGGTGTGTTTGTTTGAGGTTATTTGTGGAAAACATTTCTGCTGTGTTCAGCCCTGTCCACTGCAGGGCCACTAGTTATGCTAGTCGTGCGCAAGTGCCGTTCCTCAGAGCTGTTTTAGGTGCTGACAAAGTGAATGGTTTTGCTGGCCTTTCCTCTTCGCAGTCTAAGAAGGGGTCGCTGGGACTGGTGTCTATACTGGGGTGTCCTCAGTGATTGGGGCGAACTCTGTCTTCTTTCCTGGGACTTCTCAACTGGTCATCCAACAGCAAGGGCTTGGCTGAGCAACTGCTGCTGACAGCTTGTGTCCACGGAGGTGGGTTGTGGCAAAAAGCAGCTCCACACAACACTTGTCCTGCTCAGTAAAGGGCCTCCAGCAGCCCCAACAAAAACACTGTTCTTAGTGTTTTCTGTTGGGATCCAACACCAGAAGCTGGAGCAATGTGCCCTGTAACTTTCTGCCACCCATATCGTACATGCCAGAAATCAGGCCAGGGGCAGGCTGGTGTCACCTCTGGACATCTCTTCCCAGCCTGTGCAAATTAATGAAAAGTGGAAAGCTACCACCGCAGACAGCAGAGTACATTATGGAGGGGTGCCTGACAGCAGCGCAATCAAACACCACCATTGGCCCTCGGCTAGCCAGAAACCACCTGCAGCACTGCAACCTGCGGGCAAGCTGCTGGCAAGTGGCTGGCACCTGCTGTGGCTGCTCTGTGTTGCAGGAGCTACATCGCTGTGGCCACACTAGTGGTATCTGCGCAGCTACGGACACAGGACCTCTCGCTCAGCTGGGGGGCTCCTGGGGAGCTCCTTGCAGGGAGCAGGCGCAGAAATGGATGAGACGAGGAAGGGGAAAACAGCTTTTTGCTTGGGGATAGCCCTAGGAACGTTTTATGGTTTGAGGAACCCACAACAATTTATTGTCATTTAGACAATTATTCTATCACCCAATGACCCCTCCCGACCCAGGAAGGGGAATGGGAAAAAACAAGGAAACCCAGAAGTTGAAATATAAATTGATTTAATAGAATAAGACTAAATAAATAGCATTAATAACACTGAAGAACCAATATTGCTCCCAATACCAATACAAAATACACAAGGATTATACTCAGCCCATTCTATCGGTAGGAAGCTGTGCGACCCCAGCAGGGGACAGCAAATGTGGGACACTGCGAGTGCTGCAGCTTCGGGAGGAAGGCAAGGGCTCAGGGGGCCGGCACTGGGCCAAGAACTTCTCTGGATCACCACCACCAAGGGAGAGAGAGAGCGTCTCAGCAAACTTTCTGTTTTATATTGAATGTGCCATTCATGGTACGAAATAATCCTGTTGGCCAGCCTGGGTCAAGCACCCTCCTCATCCCCACACCTGGCAAGGCTCAAAACCACCGAGACCTTAAAATGTACGTACCATAGCTGGCTGTAAAGCAAATATTTTCACAAATTCAGACACTAGAGTTTTCTAAAAATGCAGTTTTCCCTAGCATTAGAACAGATCTTACTCAAAAGTAAAATTACTGCAAGAGGAATTAATCCTGCATCGCTCAAACCAGGACAGAAGGGCATGACGGGTTTGCAGACACAGCGTCATCAGGTGGATTTAATTCAAAGCTGTGTTGTACCGGCGCACAGCCCAGCACATCTGCACTGGAGAGGAGGTGCTGCAGCAAGCACTGTACTCAGCTTCATCCCAGCCTGATGAGGACCAGGGGCCCGGCGTGCCTGTGGTAGTTTTGGATGGAGCCACATGGAGGAAGCCGCTAATTAGTTATACCCAATTAGCATCATATTTAACAAGAACTTCCCACCTCTCCTGCTGTAATTATTTAGAACCCTGCAAAGTTCAAGATCACTGACTGTGCCCCACATACGGGGGCAGGTGGCACGGAGGGGTAGGGTGGAAGCTGTGCCCACGCAACACCCACCAGATTCGGGGACTGATTTAATATGCCATTGTGGTGGCGGTGTCAAAACTGGAAGTCTTTTCAGAGTCTGTGGCGTTGGCATTCCCCCTCAACCTGCACAAGATTTTATCACATTGAAAATTGTTGCATTATCAGAAGACGAAGCAAAAAACATCAGTTGGGTTTAATTTCCTTTTGGAACATTTCCTCCCTGCAAAATGCTGTCATAAATAATACTTTTGTACTAACAGAATCACTTTATAAAAGAAAAAAATAAAGCTATTATTTTCAGCAAGGGGCTGTGATGGTTGAGCTGAGTTCTATTTTTTCCCGAGGGACCTTGAAATTTAATTTTACTTACCTTGGATGTTGCATCAAGTCTCAAAGCTTCCTACCAGCTTGACACCAGGGCGTGCCAAAGAGCTTCTCTATCATGATAATTAAGCTTAAAACCAGAGCAGATACTGATCCACCAGCTGGAATCTCAAAGCCAGACTTTGCACTTGGTGGAAAGCCATCAGTTAATAACAAGAAGAAACGGGGATTTTGTCTCAATGGTAGCGAACCATGCATATACAGCAAGCATCTGACTGCAGTGGGGCAGGGGACTGCTCACCCCATACGCGCTTGCCACCATATTTCTTCTTCCACTGACTAACCTGGTGTGCCGTTTTCCTCTCTGGAGAACTCCTGAGGCTGAGCAGAAAACACACAAGGGTTTTCTCATGATTTAGGATCTCAGTGCGGCCCGCAGCCTCCCCACTGAACTCCAGGAAAGAGGCTGAATTACCTCGGAGGGCATTAAATTACATCAGCTTCACCACTATGGCCCTGGCATGGGAAAATGATTTGTCTTCTTGCCCCTGGCACATCCCCAGGCCAGACAGAGCTAATGTTCTGTAGAGGAGCTCTTAGCACTGAGAAACAGCTGGAGAAGTCCCAGCTTTGGCTCGGGCCACCAAAACGAGCTCTTAATTGGAAGAGAGCCAGCCCCAGGTCTTGTATCTGTGATGGTGGCAGGAGGTTGCCCAGCCTGCAAGCTGGAGGAGAAACTCAGCACTGTGCGATAGCTCCTGCTACGGGGTGTTGTTGCTTCCTGCTCATGGGCAATGCCTTTCCCCATAGCACTCTCCTTCACCCTGGATGAGAAGCTCAAGCTTGGGATAAACATTAACCCAACACAGAAACAACCTCCCCAGGAATGCCTCTTTCCGGGGCAGCGTGCCAGGATACAGGAGTGGATCGAGCATCTTTGCTGTTCACTAGCGCTTTTGCGTGCAAGGGCTTAGCTGCAGCATATGGAGGTAACAGCGCTCCAGACCAAAGACCCTCCCAGCCCAATACCACCCAGGGCCAAAAAGGGGTGAAGAAGGGAAGCCTCCCAGCCTCTACCTCCCTGAGTTTGCAGCTCAGGGACTTACTGAGCCAGCAGTGGTTTTCTGTGTGTTTGGCCACCCTGCACCAGTTTGTCCTCCCAAAACCATATAAACACTTGGTGGCCTCAAAGTCCTGCCACAAGGTGATCTACAGATTAAGTGCACGTTCTGCAGGAAAAAAAAAAAATCAAAATCATCCTTTTTAGGGTTGGAGCTGGTATCCCGAGGTTTAGATTAATGCAGAGACAAAAGGCCTAATTTAAAAAGTAATGTTATGCATGCAGCAAAGCTCGGCAAAGGCTGACTCTGGGGTGGAAAGACACACGTTTTATACACTGGCACCAGCACCGGCAGAGGGAGCTACTGGGCTGTGCAACCAGGTCAGACTGTTTTCCAACCACAACAGTTGTCCCTGGCAGCACAAATTATCCTTGAGCACTTCATGCAGGGGTAACCTCTTGTCCTGGTTTGAGGTAAAACAGGACCAACTTTCTGTTCAGAAATTTTATTTCTTAGCTAGGCCTCTTCTAACTCTCTGAAATTAACAGCATGTTGTGTCTAAAGTGGTTTGTTCAGAGTGATAGAGTTTGTGCTAAGGAATGGTATGCAGCAAGGCTCTTGCTTATACTTACTGCTATAATAACCAAGGTCAGCTAATTTCATTATTTGCCCCGTTAGAGGGTCAGAAGAGGAAAAGCGTAGAGGGGTCCCACCTGAGGGGAGGAGCGGAGAGGACAGGTGACCAAAAGTTGACCAACAGGGGTATTCCATCCCATCTGCCCCATGCTCAGTATAAAAGCTGAGGGATCAAAGGGTCAGGTCCCTTCCTTCAATGGCTGACATCCGAAGAGGACCCTGTCTATTCATCTGCCTTTGATCCCGATCGGTGTGTTCCTGACTCCAACTCTGGAACCTGGTTCCCACTCATCGCTGAGTCCAGCCTGGGACTTCCGCAGTGCCTGCCGGTCGTGTCATCCTGGGAGCTTAATACAGTTTTGTATATACTGTATCTATTTCATTATTTCCCTTTTTATCTTATTATTAATATTTCATTAAAGTAGTTTAGTTTCTTCTAAACTGGTAAATCTCTCTTTATCTCTCCCCCTCCTCCCCATGCACGAGAGGCTGAGGATCTGTCGCCGGCTGTTGGCCACTTTGGCCAAAAGCATGACACCTCTGTTCAAAACACCCCCAGCACCGACTGACACTCACTGCAGGTCTTGCAGAGGCCCAAGGGACTTGCACAGGGCTAAGCTAACCTCTGGGTGCAGCTGGCATCTTGTGACATGAGTTCAGTGCTCTTCTGTAGCCCTAAAGCTTGTGGAGCAGAAGGGGAGTAGGGCCCATGGGGACACGCTAGCTTGGCTCCAAGGTGCAGGTCTGCATAGGCCTTGCAGGTATTCCTGTATTCACCACATTTTAGTAAAGAATGACCACAAGTGACGAGTTGGCGGAGCAGAAGAAATGGCCCTCAGTGAATACACATGTGGAGCAAAACCAAGAGCTGGTGAAGACACAACAGGTGATAAAACTTTTAACCCTGAGATGTCCTTCCCTTCTGATTTGAATTAAAAATTATTTTCAGAATTTCCCATCAGGGAAAACAGCTTGGTCCTTGTCTTCTTCAGAAAAAAATATTTTTTAATGGGTCATTATGCCGCTGCTGCCGGTGTGGGAGTTGTCGGACCCCGGAGTAACGACGCGATCTCAATATGAGTATGATCGTTCTCCCTTTATTTAGGTTTTTACAGCATATTTATAGACAGGTAGCAGAAGGCAGCAAAAGCGCACGCTAGCAACAGTTATGTGATTGGTTTACAACCTTTGTTTACATGATTAAAGCACTTAGTTCATTGGTACATGTCCTGTGTCCACCCCTCGCTACACAGCACAACTTTTCCCTCTAGCCACAGGTGCAGCTTCGCTTATCTTATTTACCGACACAAGTTCTCCCTTTAGTCAGGAATGTAGCTTCGCTTATCTTATACCGTCTTGTTATTTCTGTTTCTTGAAGAGTTTCAAGGAGAATTCACAGGCACATTCGGGGATTGTTCATCGCAATCAGATCATGTCCCTTCTCTCTCAGCCATTCCTCCACATCATTACATACCACACAGACCAATGTTTATTTATATACTATAGACATACATGATGCTATGGTTTGGTCCAACAATGCATGTTTCAAATGCCTTTTTTAAAAAACATAAGGGCAGGATGGAAGAAAATACTTTTAAGCTGCTGCAAAAGGCTCTAGGAAAAATACCATGGTTAAGTATACCTCTAATTTCCATCATCTTGATTTAAAAGATAATGCCTTTCAAAAGCCCGTTACAGTAGCAAAAATCTGTATTTGTATGCACCCAGGCACATAACAGCATGAGTAAATTAGATTAGCAATATCATCTGTAAAGAAAAACCTGCCTTTTGAGCTTCTCTAGCTAGGTGGCATCATTTTAAAACCAGTGCATTTTTTTGAGATATTGTTGCAAGACTCCAATAGCATTTTCTTCTCATCTCATACTTTCAATGTGTACAGCTGTCAGTGACATGCAGGGGATCCACCTCACTCTTGTCCATCCATCCACTGTTCCCGAAACTTCACTTCCACTTTGATTACTTCCGTACTGTGTGGTTGGCCTCCACAGGTCTCTCCCAACTCAGACTTTTATAATTATTTGAAACTGGCTCACTTGTCCAGTTGTGCCTAAGGCAGAGCTGAGGCAGACCACGTGTTTCAGGTGAATCGAGGCAGGTGCTGTTTCCAGTAGAGTCTGGAGAACTGAGCTGCACAGGCAGGGCATCCAGCCCAGGCGATGGGTGAGCCTGGCAGGCAGGGAAGACCATTCCCAGAGGTAAGCAGGGCATCTCTGTGTGCTAGACCCATGGAGGCCAGCTCCTTGGTTCAGGGGAAATTAATGCTTTTTCTAAAGAATATCAAGCCATCCTTTGTGATCTAGTCCAAGTGGTTTGCAGGTTCACCCCCAGACTGCAATATTCCATGGGTCAAACACCTTCAATATTGGAAACTCACACAGAAATTATGAATGGGAGTCAGAGACAGGGGTATCAACGTAGAAACCCAGCACAGGTGGAGCAGAACTGTGAGGCAGAGAGAGACAGCCGCACACTCGTCCTGGCCAAGTGCGAGGCAGTCAGAAGACCCAGGCATCTCCAGCAGTCAAAGTCTCACTAACATTAGGCCCTGCCTGCAGCCAGGCTGTGTTTGGTTTCACACTGAGATGAGAGCTCCTCCATGGAGCAAACTCACCTCTGCGGCCAGTGTCAGGCCAACGCTAAACAGAGAGGAGAGGTAGCTCCCAGCATTTCCCAGCCAGGAACTGTGGACTTCCACAGCAACCAAAATAAACTGCAGAGGCAACTCCACTCTCCCACAACCCATTTAATTTGTTCCAGCCTGAACCCCATGGGAAGATGCCCTCCAATCCCAGGACTTCGTCAGGCCCAGCACTCATCTGGAGATAATGTGATGACTCAGTTAACTGCCATGTTAAACATACGCTCTCCTGGCAGCTAGCCACTGAAGGCACCATGCCTTCAAAGAGCTGGTTTTGTTCCTGACCAATTCAGAAGCTTTAGGTACCAATGAGGGAGCGCTCTCAGTTCATTATTTCTGGTGATTTTACTTGTACATAAAGATCTCTTTCAAGCCTCTATCAGAAAAGGTAGAAGAACCCTGCCTGGTTGGGTCTTTTGCACCATGTCAACTTCTGTCATGGTACCGCAAACGGTATTTCCTATGGACCTTCAGCTGTAATCCTGAACTGCACAGGGCAAGGCAGGCTGAATGGGGAGAAGTACAAGAGAGGATAAAACTCTTTTGACACCTTCCAATCCATTACAAAGTCTGGCTTGGTCCCCACATGGTCCCATACCTACAGCCTTGCTTCCTGGTGCAGATGAACTCCTGCTGTGACCACCTTTCTGCCCCTGCTCTGTCTCTTACAGACAGTTGCTACTGAAGACCTTCTGCAAGGTGGGAAGAAAGTGATGAGGAACTCTTGTTTTTATTAAATCTCTTCTTCCTCTTCACTAACAACCTCCTTCAGGTCCTGAGGCCCTTGCTCTGCTCTCTCTTTTACATAGGCTGCCTTGATCTGTTCCAGCTCGCACAGCTCTGCCTCCATCTCTTCTCTGTGCATTGACCGTCGGTTCCTCAGTAGTTTCATGGGGAAGGGGTTTAAGTCATTGAAAGCAATGTTCATCAGCTTCCTACAACGGAAAAGACAGGTCTGGTGAACCGATTTACTGGCTGGTAACAGATGGGAACAGATAGGCCAAGGGCCTCCTAGGGTAGACAAAGACTAGGGCCTCAGATTTCAGCTCTGAGCTCAAAAGTCCCCAAGCAGCAGTGTCTTAAAGGAATCACAGGCAATTCCTTCTCGCACAAACACCAACCCAAGCAGTGCTTTAAACAGCCTTACACCACACCACCTTTTAAGGTACTGGTGTGCAGCCACCAGTCAGGAGACGGTGGAATAGAAGCCTGATAGTCCCTGGGGGAGGAATATTCCCAACGTTGAGCTCGTCTGATCACAGAAATCTTCGTCTCAGACACATGTTGCCATTAAAGGTTGTGAGTGGTGCTGTGTTCCCAAATACCACAACTACAGCTGAGAGAAACCCAGCAAGTGGCAGCACAAGTTCCAGCTGCTGCAAGAAGAAGGCTGGCCCAGACTTTGTGGCCTGCTCTGCTGTAGCATGCCTTTGCCCACGCCAAAAAGGCTTTAACTAACACCATGAAAGGAAAGTCAAAAAGAGACAAACTGATCCGTATCCCATGGACCTAACAATGTGTATGAATCTCTCTCGACAGATTGGTCACAATTCTTTTTAGGCTGACTTAACAGGCAAGTAAGTACAAACCCAGGATGGAAGGTTGTCTACAACCCACAGTCCTACCTGCCATCCATGATCATTCTTGTGAAAAAACGCAGGTACTGGTAGATCTCCACACTGTCATGAATTCTTAGGATTTCCTCCTCATTGTATTTAAAAATCGCAAGAGCATAGCGGAAAATCACCTGGAGGGTTGAAAGGTATTTGAGTTGACAAGAGTCTTAGGCAGTTGAGGGACCAGGCCCTCCTGGCATAAAACATGGGATGGGCACACAGCATTGCAGGACAGGCTGGACGGTGGGCTCCAGCTCTCACCGGGCTGCATTAGAGCACGCCTAAAGAAGCACAGAGCTAATGCAAAGAGAATGACCTTCTGTAAGCTAATTTATAACCCCAGAGCATACCAGGTCCTCCAAAAGGACCCCATAGGGATTTCACAAGGGTTCTCCAGGTCTCCCTACGCACAAGGGCAATGCAAGACTCACGTTTTCAGATACTAACTCTCTGCCCATCTTCTGCTCCCTGTGTCTGTCTTACTCTCAGCTGTGTCTGGGTCACAGAGCAGAAGACATCATGGTCTCTCAGAGAGCTGTTTCATAGCAGGACTACCTGCTAAAAAGTGCCAGGGATATTGTGCATAGAATCAGGGACTAGGTCTGCCTACTGGCAGGAAGTACACAGACAACAGAGGCTGGGAGGCATCAAGGCACCCCACGAAACAGGCAGGATAGGACAAGATGCTCAACCCCGCATCTCTTTGACACGTGTATGTCCATCGCCCTGCCATCATGTCACAGAGGTGATGCAGATGGGAGGAAGGCCTAGACTGAGAGATGCACCTTAGTTCCCTCGTACAAGAAGGCATCCCAGACTCGCAGGAGGATGTCGCTGACCAGGCTGTCCACAAAAACCACCAGAAACCAATTGAAGGTGATGAGTGAGACATCAATCCGATATTGCTCAAAATGAGCCATGAGGCGAGGCAGCTTCTCCGACAGGAAGTCTTTGAAGACTCTCTGATCTACCTAAAGTTGACAAAAAAGAAAACAATGAAGTCCTAGTCAAGACCAGTCCTGGTGCTGGAGGAGAGGAGCAGCGCAACAGGACAGCGGCCCACGCATGCCACGATAATCACTGGTGCGGCCTTCTAGCCTAACCACACCCTTGGAAGAGCAGAGAAACCTTTGTTTCCCAACCCTTCAAAATTACTGAGCAGTGGACTTTACACTGTACCCAGTGCAAGGTGTGGAGCTGAAATAGGGCCAGCATGCAAGCAGAGATACCTACATTCTTCTCACTCAGAGGATCACATTCCTTCCCAACCTCAAACTCAAGAGGCAAAATGCTGCCACATCTTCCTGCATTGGTCTTACTGGGATTTTCTGTGATGTCATGAGCATACAACTGAATGACATGGATTAAAACCTGCCCTGGTCTGAATGACTGCATATGGCCCAACAGACTAAACTCCTAGAATCCCTCTGACTTTGTAAGCAGGACCTGACCTTCTCAGTTAGCTTCTCTTTGTGGTCTGAGTACTGTCTGTGCTCTGCTTCTGGTTGCACGAGCCAAGACACAGAAATGCAGGTGTTGAGATCCTTGACCCAGGTTTATAAAAGCTTCATCTCAGCGAAGGCATGACTTCATGAGGGGAAGTGCTAGGAGCAAGATCATGGTGAGGTCTTTCCCTGTGCCGTTTCATACTACTGCCCTAGCCCTGTCAGCCCACCTAGCTGTGGCGCAGTCGTACAAAACAATTGAGGTGATATGCTTGGCGTTTAAAATCTGCAAGAGCTAAACCTTAAATTTTCCAGACAACTCAGAGCTTTCACTTTATCAAGCCACCCCACAACGCATCACCCTAGACCTTCCTCTATATGTGGGTCTTGGCTAGACTTGGCTAGACACGGGACCAACCGTGAGGCCAGGATGTCTTTCTGAAAAAGGCTCCCTCAGCTGACACTCTTTTCTCACCAAATGTACGGGAGCCTCTGTGTCTTCAGTCTGACATGCTTTCCCTGTCAATCACTATTTGTCAAGAATAGAGCACTGCCTATTATATCTCACAGCTAACACTACATGCTCCGGATAGACATTTTTCTATCTGCACAGTGATTTGGCTGCTTCCCCAGTCTGTGGGTTGGCCTCTCCACCAGCACACCACTGCCCCAGTAAACATTAGTCAATCAATTCAGTGGCAGAATCAGTCACTCTGAGCTACTGATGCTTGTAGCCTCATCTATTGTGGGCCCACAGATAAAACCCTCTTCTCTCTGAAAGGACCACACACAATAAGGTCACGGCCAGGCTCACCAGACTGAGCATTGCTGGGTGTGGGTGGTATGGGCACACAGCTACAATACCATTGAGCTGTACGGGATCTATCTTGGCTCCGTGTCTGCCTGGGAGCACATAGTATATCTGAATCAGGTCAACACATCTTGAAAATCTTGAAATCCAGTGACTGAACCAGGAGGGTAAGTAAGTAACTCATAGAACAATGTTTTACGTCAAATGGACAAAGGGGTTTCTGATCTGCAGGGAACCCCAAAGCCAGAACTAACACTGTATTTGATCATGAACTGAGGAAAGTACGGTGGACATAAAAATCTCAGTATTTTCTTCCATCTGTACATGGCACTCCAAAGATAGGGTGCAGTTTCCAAAGAAACATCTGAAGGGTTGCAGAATGGTGCTTTCTTCATACCTAGTTCTACACATTGCAGTTTGCAGCTGCACCTCTATTAGGCCCTCTTAAAACAAATGACTGTGCAATTATTGGGCACATTCCTTCTGACTAACCTGACCTTCAAGTGATTACTCAGGAGTGGTGCCCAGTTTCCTAGTGCTGAGGATCAATTTTGCTGCTCCTGTGCTTAACAATTTTGTATTCTCAAATCTACACCACCTTTGCAATGGAAGGGATTGCAAGGTGGTATCACTGTACTATGAGAAATCAAACACACTGCAAGATGACTGCTTGCTTTTAAACCTTCAGTGTAAATCACTGCATCAGAGTCCAAGCAGATGTGAGGATGCCCAGCTCACCTGCGATGTTATCAATGTGTCACTGTAGTAGTCTGCTGGCATTAGGTTCTCCACAATATGGACTAGGCACCAGAATGCACTTTCCTCATCCTCCAGGACCAGGAGGGCAACAGCTGCCAATCTGCGATGAACAAGACATGGTGAGGCAATGCAACACTGCAGGAGGAGACTGCAGCCCAGGAACTGGAGAATCCAAGATTCCTCTTGGCATGCCTTTAGCTCCATGAGCATCCAGAACATCAAACGTGGCAGGACAGATGGTCACAGCGGCAAGTGATCTGTTCTGTGGGCTTCTGAAGGACCATAGGGATGTGATTTTCTTTCCCATGTGCCTCTGTCAGCAAACTGGAGGCATCAAATACAGAACTGCTGTGACAAAGCAAGACTCCCCAGCTAATGGGATGTTCTGTAGATCTGCTGAAGTTAAGCAGTGTGCTGATTTTGGCTATTTCAATACAGGAAAGAACTCACTCTGAGATACTCCATATTATGTGACACAGCTCACCTTCCTATACATTATTCTACAGCCCTTACCCCCTTCAGCTCTGACTTACTCCCTTTCAGCCAGACTAGAAAGATGATAACTAATATCAAGGGCTCTCTAGAGTGGAAAATGTCTTTCTGAAGACCATCCAAAGAACAACAGGAATAGCTTACACAGACTTCCCCCATGTGAAAAGGTCCAACCAGAAATTCCCTTCTTGCAGCTAGTGCCCAGTGCCTCTTTTATTTGGCGGCACACTTCTAAGTAGTCTGGTTTTATCTTTCCTATAACCTTCTTTGGGAAGTGAAAGAAGCTTTTTCATTCCCTGAACCCTTTTTTTTCCTCCAGACAGAACAACCCCAGTTCCCTTGGCCTCTCCACATGTCATTTGCTGCAACTCCCTCATCCCTAACACTTCCCAACATTTCCTCCAACTCTTCTCTGCAAAAAGGGGAATCACCAGGCTGTTCTTCTGCTGAGCACATTAAGACTTAGAAATTCAGCCTCATGCTGTTATTCTGGGACTGCCTCTCTCTACCTCCCATAGCTGCTCCTTCCTATTCTGTAACTATGGAGATGCTTGATCCCAGCAACAACACTGGGTGAAAAAAGGCACCGAATGCAGAATTCTGCAGCAAAATAGCTAGGACAGAAGGACAGAATTCTAGAGAGGCAGGAGGCTGGGATTGTTTGAATTACAGCCTAGTGAATGTGTCTACACTCTCTCAGTGTATCCCATGTATCTCAGCTATCCGATGAAGAAGCAGCATACCTGGCTCCTCACCTGTTCAGTCCCTGGCAGTATCCAATGGCAGGATTGTGCCAGGAGAATGCCAGCAACACCCTCCGGAGCTTGGGGATGAGCTGGGAGGTAGGAGAGGAAAAATGTTTGTTGTTGGTCAGTGTGCGGGGCAGATCGAGCTCAATCTGCCGGCAGGCAGGGTGCTCGGTGCTCTTGCTCTGCCGTAACAGCTGCTGGTAGTGGTCAGGCAGATGGCTGCAGTGCCGGCTGACAATCCACTTCCAGACACGTTGCCGATGCTCCACTGGAATGCCACTTCGGATCAGGCTCTTCAGCTCCGCAGAGGGGCTCAGCTCTCCAACGCTGTTCCACCTGTCACGGAGGGGCTTCTCCACTACTTCCTGGCTCCGCAGGTTGTTGGACTTTATCTCCAGGGCTTGAATTTTGGCCAGAAGTTTCCAGTCCTCAACTTCATAGTCAGGTACAGTCATAAACCCATACTCGTCATATTCACTGGAGGGACACAAGGCAGAGGTTAGTTCAAAGGACAGTGCTGGTACCTGTGTCAAGGGCTACTCACTGCTTGGGGCCATGCCAGCTACAGCCTGCTGCCAGGTTCCTGTCACCCATGCCGGAGCACAGGTACTCCTCCTTCACTTCTCCAGCAGTTACATGTGAAAGCCTGCCATGCCCACTGTCTCAGAGCCTTGAAGACAAATGAGAGCCTGCAGCAATGGCATACGCACATGAACTCAAGTGAAACTTTGCTCTGAGCTACAGCCCAACTGCATCAGACCTCTCTCACCTCACCTGCTCCCCTGCCCCTAATGGAGTATCTACCTGAACCAGTGTACCTTCTCCCTACCATGTCCTAGTGCAGAGAAAGTTCTGTAGGAAGGTTCTGCAAAGGCTTTGGGACTTCAAAGAATGGAGATCCAAAGTCCCTTCTGATGTCTCCCCGTACACAATGCAAATCTCCTACTGATCGGAAAACACCAGGAGTGCTGATAGTACAGCTTATTTATTGAGGGTTTGTGCATCATCAGTCCACAGGCTGAGATACTTGTAAGATATCATCATATTCTTGACAGAAAGACCAAGCCTGGCCTTGGGGTCTCATCTCCAAAGCTAACTGGAGAACCTGTGAGTCTGACCAACCAGATGAAATGGAAACTCCTACAGAACTACGGCACTAACTGGCCAGGAAAGCACAAACACAAACGTAAGGATCCCAGCAGCACTGGTGGCAAGGCTCTCTGCAGGTCTCCAGTCCAGCCCTCCTTCACTGCAGGATTGTCCCCAGCACTAGAACTGTGGCTTCGTATGGCTGGGACTAGAAAACCCCAAAGGATGGAGATCTCCCACCTCCCAGGTGGCCTCCTCTCCTACAGAAGGAGTTTATACTCATGTCCAGTGTTTACCTCCCAGGCACACCATGGCTGTTGTCATTTGCCATACTGTCTGCCACTGCAAAGAAAAGTTTAGCTGTACGATCTTTAACTTCCCCTTCCCACAGTGATATGCTACAATGAGATACTCATGGTGTCCACACCACCAAACTAAACCAGCCTCCTCAACCTCCACTCCTAGCTCATGACTCCAAGTCCCTAATATAGAAATGTCCCTGGATCTTTCTTGCCTGTGCATTCCCCTCCATGGCCAGACTCCTACAAGGGTGTGAATATCCCCACACTCTTGCCTCTTACCTTACAGGGTTCAAGTTAAAACCTTCTTCTGCTCCTTCCTTCACATCCCACTGGAGCGCTTCTTGGATGAGGTTCCTCACCAACTCAGCATGGGAGCTGGGGAGGCCAGGCATAGCTTCCTGCAGCTTCCGCAAGACCATCAGGTATTTGCTCTCCATCTGGCAGTTTCGGGCTTGCAGGCAGGCACACTGATGGGGAAACATGACAGAACGAGACGGTTGGTTGGAAGAAACCATCTTGAAAGAAAAGACGGTTCTTTCTGCATTGCCATTGCTCTTTACTGGCCTGATTCACACATAAAGTGAAGACTCATGAACAGCAAGACCCCAGCAGTTTTCTACAATTGGTGGAATTGCAGCAAAGAATGAACTACCATGATCTATGAACATGCACAAGGTAGTAGCTAGCATGCAACAGAAATTGCTTATTGAGTGGGAGACCTACTACAGCATCACCTGTTTTAGCTACTTCATTGCACCAGTGCATGTCCATATCCCAGACGGCTCAGCTCAGGACACAACCAAAAAGCTACCACTGCAGTTGAGTTCTCTGCAGGCTTTTTCCCTGCTCTGCAGACAAGTTCTCTACCCCATATTGAGCTGTCTCCTGACAAAACACACCACTCCTGGGACTGAGCTACAACCATACCATTTTCAGGATACACAGTAGCACCACGGACAAGGTGACCAGATGCCCCTTAGCAACCCTAGTCCCATGGCACTGATATACAACATTTCTCAAGCACAGGATGCCCAGCTGAGGTCAAACAGTCCCTGCCACCACCATACTCCTGAGCATAGAAAGCAGAAAAAAGGAATGAGGACTGTAACGCCTACTCCGCACGTGGGGAACTACGGCCACGCAGGTGACAAGACTCACCCAATGTCTCATAGGAAGCTCAATGAAGACTCCTGCTCAGTGGGAAGCAGCAGTTGAAACAAAACCAAAACAGAAACCACAGAGAGAATTAGGCTACATATGGAGGGGACAGAAAGGAGCATGGGATACTGTCATGCTACCACTTTAATCAGCATTTTGCCTCACGTTGAGCATGTTGGTATGCTTACTTCCTTTCTGAAGGTTATGGCAGTTTCAGGATCAGAGAAGAACAGTAAATTAGGAGGTAGACAGGGTTTCAAAGGACTAGAAAGCAAACAGATATAAAAATGGCAATAACACTTCAGAAGTAGCTTTTTGTCCTGTTCCAGAATCCAAGACTGTGGAGACATACCTTAAAACCCAGGGAAGTAAAACCCAGGGAAAACCCACAGATCCCACAGAACAAACGCCACCAGCCTGGGGAAGTGGTTCAGGACCCGAAAGCTGGATTAGATAAGTCTGAGAGTAACCAGGTTATGCACACTTACCAGACTAGAAACAAAAACAAAGCTTAAGAAAACATACAAACTCTGATCTAGTTGCAGGACCTGAGAGTGCTGCCACCTGGCAGTGTCAAGCCTGGTAGAGAAGTCATGACTAGATGGAGCCAGGGCTCAGTCAGTCTGCCACGTCTCAGGAAAATATGGGTTAAGTTTCAGCATCCTCAAGACTGAGCTTTGCAGGCATTTTACTTTATTGAAGAATGAAAATAATCACGTCTAATTTGGAAACAACACAAAGCAGAGAAAGAAGCCACCTAAAGAAACACGTTGGGAAGAAAACTTACTCCTGGTGTGTTTTGGACCAAAATCCATTCCAGTGCCAAATTGGAAATTAGTACCAGCCCTCGCCAAGGGGAAAAAAGCCATTTTGCCTTACCTTCATCAGAAGGGCTTTTTCATTCTCAGCAACACTCGTCCAAAGTCGAGTAACCTGGTGGATCTCCGAGTTGAGAAATTGGTTCTGGGTTTTGTATGCATCAATATCATCCTGCCATGAAGCAAAACAGCCACATAAGGAGAGTTCTCCAGAGCCCTGGAATGCCCTCCCAGTTCAGTTTTTAAATCCCACGAGGGACCTCAGGAATGGATTGTGTTAAGGACAAGAAAATATCTCAACAATTTCGTGTTCTGGGGAGAAGACAGGACTCCCCAGGACAAGTATTGCCTACAAAGGAAATCAAGGCACAAGAATAAATTGAAGTGTCATGCATAGACAAGACACTTGAAAATGCTAAGTGCACTGCATGTACAAGCTTAGAAAACAGAGAGACATCTGGGTGATATAAAGCTAGAGAAGTACCTAAGTAAGATGAAGAATATATGTTTTGTTCTGTTTTCTTAAAAATTGACACATATGTCAGCCCCATGGCTGGCAGCAAAAACAAACACTCTCCCACAATGCAGTAAGTGGCGCTCTGGGCAATTCTCCACCCCATGCTAACTGGTCATTACAACTGTGCATATAGTGACATACAACAGGCTGTATTTGAAAGAAGCAGGGTGTAATGGGAAACTGTTTGCGAGAGGGAAACACAGAAGAACAGAGCTAGTGAAGCCAGCAAAAAAGACTGCAGCTGTGAAACAAAAGAGCGAAGAAAGAGGCAAGCACTGAATGGTGACACGAAGTCAAATAAAACAGGCTTTGAGCTGAAGCTGAAACTGACCCAGATGTTTTTGGTACCAGCTGAGCCCCTCCCAGCCTGCTTCTGGCTCGGAGACAGATGGAACAACTAGCAGAAGTATATTCTGTGCTTCCCACACCCTCCCACTGAACCAGAGGGCACAGAAATGGGAGCTGCCAAATGACCTGTGCCATCTCACACACCTTCAGGTGCTCAATCTCCTCCTGCTGCTTATACAACGTCTCTGCAGTGACAGTGTTGGCTTCTTGCAAGGGGTCAGAGAGCTCTCGGGCCATCTGCTCCGTCAAGGCCATGATGACTTCCTGTTTGGCGTGGTTCTTCTCCATCAGAAGCTGCACATGCTCCTTGAGTTCCTGGATGTGTCTGTCTCTCAGAGTCAGCATCTGCTCCAGTTCCTTCTTTTCTTGCTCAAGAGCTTCTAGTCGACTGGTGAGATCTGCAATTTGTCTCACTTTGTGGCGCACCAGCTCCAGCCTGTCCTTATCTTCTGCTGCAGTGAGATACATGCTAGATACTCGCTTCTCCTGCTGGGCTGCCTCCAGAGCCTTGTGGAGAAGTTTAACCAGCTCCTGGAAAAGGAATGCAAAGCCATTACATCACAGTGCTGACCAGGGCAATGGCAGCATGGACAGCACAGAGCCAACCAGTAATGAGTGAATACTGAAAGGTCCTCAGGATCTTGAAATTGACTCCTTTCAGAAGCAAAACTGAATGCAGATATCTTGAAATCACAGTGCTTCCCCAGTAGAGAAGCTCTGCTCTCACAGCTGGGCCTGAAAGGTCTCTGCAGCAGGCAACAGATGACTTGACTTTAGGTGGATGGCTAACAGACAAGCCAGTGCTCACACTGTCTGAATTCTGACTTTGTACAGTCATCCTTCTTGAGAGGCCCTGCAGAGACCAGAGAAGCTGGAGATCTCGTTGGCAGTGTGGTAAAATAGGAGGGAGGGAAATAACGCAGTCTGCATCTATCTGTGCTACCAGAAGGAAACTGCTATATCCATTTTAATCTTCACTCTGCCAGAGTCCTCCCTCACTCCACCCCACAGGAAGGCACAAAAGCCTGCCCCAGCAACATGCTGCTTATTCAGGCTCTGCCATCTCAGCCATTTAAGGAAGCAAATCAAGGATGTAACTGATTGCCCACCATGGGACCTGGCTCTCCTGCCTCGTCTGCTGGAAGAGCAACCAGCACCATTAGTGGAGAGCCTGGCATTGCCCTATGCTTGTGACGAAGAACAATACCATTCAGGAGAGACAGCCCTTGCAGTAACCCATGACTTCTACATTCAAATCACCTCTTAATGGTGGATCACTCTTCAAAAAGAATGATCTGCTGTTAACAACACATCTCAGGCTGGTAGTTCTTGCCACTGTCACATATTGTCACTTCCTAGCACTGGCTGAAGGACAGACCATCCTCCCTTGTGCTGGGCACAATCAGGCACATAAAAAGGGGTAATACCAGGAGCTTCAACTAGTCCCCAGTGAGTGCTTGCTGAGCACTTCTTAGCCTAATACCAAGGTGTAATGGAGTCCCTGTGACCAGTCTCAGGGCCCTGCCCTTAAAAGCAGCATACTCTTTGCCACACTTACCTTCTGTGACTTTACTTCCTCTGTGAGTGTCAGCATCTGTTGCTGTAGGACACTCACTTTATCCATTGGGTTCCTCTCCCTGGACAGTTCTTCAGGCAAGCCTGGGAAGCCACTGTTCATCCACCTGGCTTTCCTAACCCAGTTCAGCCTGGGCTCCATCCTTCCATCCTCCGGGATCCCCTCCTTAACTGAAGGGAAATAGTGTTAGTTTACAAAGAACTGGGTTGCTATTATGGACTCCTGAGTCTTGCTATGAAGGGGACTCACAACAGCTCAGCAGAGAAGACTGACACACAGAACCAGGAAAATTGACCGGATGGGATCCACAGGGTTGAAGCACAGACAGTAGAGATCAGCCCACAGGTACCCCCAGAATAAACAAAGCTGTGATGTTTTATGGTACCTGTTAACCCACCTTGCACCCTACCCATCTATCTTGCACACAGTAAATACAAGTTACCATGGTGGAGAGGTAACTTCCCAAGCATGCAGTGGAGCTGCTGAGCTAAGGCTGTGACGGTGCAGCAATTTAACTTCTACCTCAGAGAAATACCACTAAGGGCTGGCACCATGGATGATATTTTTCCCTCTGCAGAAGTTTCCAGAAGTAGAAGATAGACAGATGCATCCTGAAGCAGAGCCAAAGGAGTCAGTCTTATGCCAACAACACAGGAAGGGACCTGAGACAATGTCATAGAGTTTTCATGTCCCATGATGACTTGCCACACTCTCCCTCCCTTTCCTGCTAAGTCTGACTCCCTGCTAGAAGGCATCATACTCAGACTACCTCACACAGCTCAGTAATAAGCACCTGCACACCCTGCCTCCAGTTTTGCCTCTTGCTCCTCATCCGGGTTCTCAGGATGCTCCTGGAATTCATTGAAGCTGAAGATGTTCCCATTGTTCCCCCAGAGCTGCTTGGAGCCACAGATATTGTAGACAGTGTTTCTGAAACAAGAAGAGATCAAGACAGCCTAGTGAACAGGAGAATAAATGATCACTGTAGTCAGTGCATATTCAAATTATTCAACGCCTTACATCTCCTCATATCCCACCCCTACTCTCAAAACCTATCATCTCCTTCATGTGCTGAGAAAATGAACTGTTCATGGCACAGGGGGATCTGAGGGGAGCAAGGCTGTAACTGGTGTAAATCAGGAAGATGCCACAAAATCAGTACCAGGACAGCAACATAAATCAGCTGAAGATCTTTCACCGTGTGCTTGAGCACTGTACATAAATGCATCAGGCTGTATAAAGGGACCAAAGGTGAAAGCAGACCAACCACATCCCTCCCCTCCTCCCATCCCTCTCCCCCTCCTTCTCCTCCTTCTTCCTTCCCATTCTCTCTCTCTCCCCCCCTCCCTTTCTTTACCTCACTGTGGAAATCCCCAGTTGCCAAGAAAAGTTCAGCTACCTACAGCACAGCCAAAACTGCCACGATGATCACATTTAAAGCAGACACAGGTCCTGTGCTCTGTGGTCTTGAACCACATTTAATAACTTTGCCATAACAGACTCAATAGACTTTGATGTAGTAAAGAGATTCAGGAACAAAATTACAATCAGACTCAGAACCAGTTTGTTTCAGCTGCTGCTATCAGATATTGCCAGAAGCATGAAGAGATGACTTTACAGCATCAGGCAGAACCACAAATGCACAAGTATTTTCTGTAAAACCTATACAGGAGAGACAGTTGCCTGTCTCTATACAGGTCATTTTCCTTCTCCTCCTATGCTGTCCATCAGCTAGAACAAAACATGCCCCTTGTTTTGTCAGCTACTCCCTAACTGTAAATGAAGTTGGCATTTAGATATTATTCTTCTTTTGCCTTCTTACGGTAAGGCTCCACAGCAGAAGAGCAGACATTTCTGATCTCAGGGAATATACTGGCACGTAAGATCAGGAGACCTTAATTCCCTGTAGTCTGCACTCATCCAACGCAACTTTCCTACTTTTCTCTACCTCACGCTGCACTTTGTTTTTCCTCTGAGACAGCAGCAGCTTAGGGATCTGATGAATTTAGCTGAGATCAGACACAGTGCCCTCATAAGACCCAGCCTGATGGTGATAGAGCCTGAAGAAATGTTCACAGAACCAGGGGAGCAATACAATTTGAAGCTGAAAAGAAGCAACTGTTATTCAAGCTAGCAAAAGCAAGGCTGGGGAGAGGGAGAGGAGATGTGATCATATTATTTTTAATCAAAGTGAGGAGGAGAGAATGCATATCCTGCAAAATAGTACAGATCCTCTGATCCTCTTTGGTCCTGTGGGGGCTCTTTCTTCCTATTGGCAGCAGATTGTAGCCACAGTAGTGGTGGTAAAAAAATATAGCCAACCTCCCCACCAAAAACACTTGGCAGGTGCCAGGCTACCTACCATACCTGTGGCTACTTACACATTTTTGGTTATATGTAAATAAGCGGATAGGACACACTTAAGGGGATATTGATGGGGATTGTCTTTGTGCAACTGTAACTGCCCAAGGCTTATAACCTGTAGCCCTGATGGAGCTAAACATGGCAACTGCAGACAGCAGCAGCATCATTGCAGGCTGTGGGAATAGTCACATATTTGAAACTCAGCAAGGAGTAGAAAGCTGTTCACTGTTGGGCCATATTACAGGCTCAAGCGCCTTTGCTTGGATTTCCTACTTTAGAGAGTGCACTACATTCAAGGTCCTTTGAAACCACTGGAAAGCGCTAATGGGCTTCTACCACTAGCCCACAGAGTACAGCTCAACCTGCCTGTATGCTCTTCCAAGAGCGATGCGCAGATGCATCGCAGTAGGCATGCAAACCTCTACCTACACTGAAGAAAGCTTAACCAAGCCCTAGGATTTTTGCTAAGAGAGCTAGATGATGTGAAGTGCATTGGAACAGCGGGATGTGAAAGACCCTCTGGCAGGAAGTTTATTTTCGCCTGGAATATCTTTCAAAAAGCTGCTTCATGATTCATCCACCTAGGCGAGAGTCCCATTTCACACAATATGTGACAGGCAAGGAAGGCACAAAGTGGCAGACCAGCATGTCAACCGCACTGCAGCTCTCCTCCTGCACTTACTGTATCTCTGTCCAAGGGTGCTTAAGGGAGATGTTCTGCAAAGCAGTACATGTTTGGGGTGCAGGCAAAGATGCTGCCTTTAAACCCACTACTTCTGTTGGTGTTTTCACCGGAGGCAGAAAGTCTTCATTGTCAGTAACATCTATGTAAAAACAAATCAGGACACAGAAGCAAGTGAGCAAGACAGAATTCCATTGGACTTTGGCTCCTTGCCAAACTTGAGAGCCATGACATTTTACTACAGGTAGGCACTCCATGTTCAACTGGCCAGGTGAAACAAGACAGCAGAGCAGGTTTCCTTAGCTTTAGGTCAAATTACAGAAGGTTACATGTACAAATACAGTCATCTATTCAAGGACAGTCAAGTGACCTCAACCATGTGCATATAAGAATGACTAACCCTAAACAATCAAACTTTAACCACTAAAATAATAAGGAAGGGAGCTGTTGCTTTTTCTTTCCCCCCATGCCAAACACTGTTTGATAGTTGTAATGTGCAGATAATACTCCACAAACGCAGTCTGTTATCAAATTACTGCCTGCTATAGCAAAATGCCAGGGTACCCAGAACCTTTTAGAACAGACACTTACTGGGGAGGAGTTTACTTGTTTCAAACAAAATGTGCATCTAGTCATAACTAAATGGGTGGACACCTGCTTCTGTGCTCCCCTGATCCACTGGCCTGTGTACAGATGTGCTAGCAATGCACATCTTCATTCCACCACTGCTGAAAAAAACCTTGCTTGCTGTAAATTTCACAGGCCTCGCAAGAGGAATGGGATATATCAAATGTGCACACTTCACATGTGTGAGGAAAATCAAGAGGGAATTCATGATCATAAGATACCAGATCATCTCCAACCACATCTGTGGATTAGGAGATGGCCCATTCACATTCATCCACAATGAAGCCAGAAGTTCCAAACATGGACCAAGCATTGACAGTCGGCACCTGCATTTAAAAACCTGGCCAAAACCTGTGCCCACTTACAGATGAGAAACACCATTCATCACTGGGGGGCTGAAAGCAAAAAAAAAGGCTGACATATGTGACACCTACTTGTTCTGCCAGCCAGAGGTTCATTCACAAGCTGGGAGCTGCCCACAGGAAATCTGCTCTGAGCGTTGCAAAATTCCCAGCGTCTCATTTGTAGCTGCTGCAGCCAGTACATCGTTGCCTGTTTGCTGATTGCCTAATGTAACACAACACAGGAAGGGGAGGAGAATAATCTCATCAGCACGAGACACATCCTGAAGGGCTGACTACCACTTCATTGCCCAAGTCAGCAGAAATAATGGCCATCTGTGTCAAGCCTACGCTATAGTCCTCTGGTCCTAACATTGATTTGGGAGGACAGAGTAAATCTGCAGCATGACCTTAGTAACAGAACCTCAGTGGACCACTGACCTCATTTTAAACGTTTTTTTGGTTTACTATGCTCCCAGGCTAAGCTGAAATGTCACAATTATTTTTGCCAGGAATCACCCACTGAGCTTCTTAACAGCAATTTTCACAGAGATAAAAACCTAGCAAAAGCTCCTGCTGGAGCAACCAGTTTAGACAGGAGACCTCATTTCTGTTCAGCAAATTACATGTGGACTGCAGAACTCCTCAATGATTTTAATTCAGCACCTAGTTTGGCTTTTACTCCTGTTAAACAACGGCCATCTCACAGGTAATGGAGTCCTAGTCTTGCCAAAACAATGCAAGTAATTTAGGTCCAAATGGCAACAGTCCAGGCTGGGAGGACAAAAATGAAACTCAAGCTAAGAGGTATCCTAGCAGACATGTGTCTGTCCTGATTGGGAATGTTTCATAACAGCCACCACAAGAAGATGCTGCCCCTTACCTTCAAAGTAAAAGCTCTGCTTGGTGTTCTGATCTCAAAAACCCCTTCCCCATTTTCCACCTTGCAGTCAAAGCTGGCGCTGGCAATATCGATAGACCCCAAAGGGTTGATGTCCTGTGCAGTTCTGTAGTACAGTAAATGACATTTGTTTTCATCGTAAAAGAACCAGCGAGACTTCCAGGTCTTGATTGGGCCCTTGATGCCCAGCTTGTTTAAATAGCCACAGAGTTTTTTTCTGGATGTTTCTCTACTGGGTTTCAGCTGTACGTTCTCCAGTTCTCCAGAAGAAGCAAGCACGTCTTTCACTGAGGCTCCGTTGCTGCTGTTATTGTTTGGATTTAACTCCACCGAATTGCCTGGAGCGGCAAGGGGACAAGCTCCACTTTCTGATCCTTTTTTCATCTCTTTCAAGAAATGTACTCAGAATTGAATTGAAACAGGAATTTCTCTAGGTAAATAGGTAACAGCAGATCCCGACTATGCTATCGTTATAGAACCTGCAGCAAATGAAAAAGGAGGAATAAGCCCAGGTCTGGCATATGACCAAAACCATTTCCTAGCTTTCAAACTGCCCAGCCAAGGTCCCCGACTTTCACTTTACTTTTGGTGATTGCTGCCTGCCTTCCTCGGCAGAGATAACCTCTGTAGATCTAACTTCAGGTAAGTGCATCTTGGCATTTCCATTGAATGTTCAGCTAATATTTTAAACCATGGTGTCTGGAGAAAAATCTAGCCTTTTGCAGCATCCTTATAAATCATTTGTCTAAGTTGAGGACTGCTGTAAAAAAGCCTGCATGCTATGTGTTACGTTTCCATCCGGTAGGCCTCATGTGATGCATTATGCACATGAGAAAGTAATTCTGTGATCCTTGCAAAGGAGACTTGATTACTCAGTGGCCAAAGTAAACTGCTGGGCTCCAAAGAGGAATGCAATGTGCAAGAGAAAAATAGAAAAATAAAGGCTGGAAGCTCTCTAGTCCAGCTTCCCTCTCAGCAAAGCAGCTGACTTCAAAGACGTAGCCAGATACTCAGAGGAATTTTGATCATATGCAAGGATGGCAATTCTGCCATGTTTCTGGGCACTTTTTCAAGTGCTTAACCATATGGCAGGTGTGATTTTTTGCTTAGAGCTGCAAACACCAATGGTCCTTGTATAAAGAAAGCTAAAAACATGCCAGAAAAATACCTATAAATAATTTCTTACATTTTTTTCTTAAGTAAAAACATGGTTTAAAGATCAAGAAATGAAAAGAATATGAAGGACTTCAGTTAAGACACTAATCTATCTGAAGCAAATATGTAAGCAAATAAATTGTTCCAGTGTTAAGTTAGTGGGAATCCAACTGCAGACACAAAACTATCGAACATGACAGATAGCTCTGTGACAACAGGTGAATAGAGATTAATACAGCGGAGCACACAGAGATGTTGCCTAAACTCATGCTCTTAGGAATGACTTATCCTCATGACTGAAAGAAAGCTTACCCATCCTGGTGCTGGCTAAGCCCCATCACTGCTGCCCACTCCTGTTCCCACATTAGTTTTTTAGACAACTATCGATAATGTTCGCTCTTTTTGGAAAGCTACTGAACTTCTTTTAGTTCACTCCCCTGAAACCACAGATCCTGCTGCTGAACACATTCACAGATGCCAGGAACAAGCACTCTTCATGAAGGTGCTGCTTCAGATAAGCTTCTGAAACACCCAAAAGCTTCATTTCCAAGCTAATTGTGCCTGGCACAAAGGAACCATCATCAGGAGGAAGCAGCAGTCTGAACTCTCCCTAAGAGACCCTGGGGCTTTTATGGCAGTACCAGCATAAAGACCTCCTGTTACCATCTGAAGGCTCCGTCACATTTCTCCCTCTTGCAGCATCATGGTCTATGGATCCCACACCATGAACAGCATCAAGTAAGCATTTTGGGTTCAAGAACCAAGTTATACGTAGTCATGTCAAATCTGCATTGCAAAGCACTCTAGAGGAGAAAATCTCACCTCCTTAAGAAAAGCGGAGAGATGCCCCTGGAAGTCACCGCCTGCTGGCGTAGAGCTACTGCTGCAGGCACCACCGGGCAGGTAACCACAGCCTCCAAAACAAATCCAACAGCAACAGAAGAGGGGCTTCTGCCTCAAGCTTCCTTCGGTCCAGTTCCTTTCCCTTCGGCCTGGGAACTGTCTGAAAGAGACGAAAGCAGCTGAAAAGCTGAATGCAGCTCCGACACTGACTCATCAACGAAAAGAGAAGATCAGGGTGAACCCTGCACAGACCTTTCTGGAGCTGCTGATGCGAGCTGCACAAGGCAGCACCCCCCCGTGCCTCCCCCTGCGCCGCAGAAGCACCTCCCAGCCCAGCTGCACCGGGCCAGGGCACAACCGAAGGCTGCTGGAGCCTGGCACAGAGCAGCGCTGCCCGGCGCGGCGGGCACCGGACCCTGGCACCGCTTGTACCGCCCGGCCGGGGGCGGGGGGGGACCTCAGCGCCGGGCTGGTGGGCGGTGGTGGTGGTGCGGGGACGCGCAGCCCGGCCGGGGGGTACCTGCTCCGGCCGTCCCGGCCGCTGCCGCCGCCGTTCCGCGCTTCCTGGCGGGGCCCGGCGGGGCGGAGCGCGGCGCTGCCCGGGGAGGGCGGCAGGGACAGGGGGGAGCCGAGCAAAGCGGGGTGCAAGGCGGAGGACGCCAGCGGAAAAAAACACTAAAAAAAATATATTTTAGACGGGTATCGGGAGGACAATGATTCAGTGGGGTGAGGCAGCACAGTGATAGCAAGCCCAAAGGGAGGGGACATGGGCTGGAAGGGACCAGCAGGTCCCGTCTGCTTAGGAGGGATGCGCCCCAAACCTGCGAAACCCAGAAAGCAGTGGACGCAGACCTGCTGCTCGCCAGACCCCACAGTGCGACAACCACAACTGCCTGATCAGCTGGGGCAAATTGTGTAAGGCAAATTTCACACGGTAAAAACGGTGGTACTTGGTGTCACAGGAGACTGGAGGCTGGCAAGATCAACCTGGGCCAAAGGGTCCAGACTGAAAATGCCTCTGAAAGAAGTACTGCAGGGAAGAGGGTTGTCATGACTGCCATTAAGCCAGCAGGACAGTTCCCATGGGAGCACAGAGGATGGGACACACAGCACAGCAGGGCTCACACACTCTCTGGCAGCCACCTCTCCTGCGTCTGGCACTGCCAGACCCTGCGGGGCTCGGTGGGTGCTGGGTTGGCCTGGGAAGGCACCTCTTACACCCTGTCCCCAGGAAAAGGAGCCTGTATGGCTCAGACTTTCTCTGCGTGCAGTGACGGCTGAGCCTTGATGCTATGACTCATTTCCCGTGATCTCAAGAAATTCCCCCTATGATTCAGCCAACTTTTACTGAGATTTATCACAAACTTCAACCAAGTTTAGTACCTGAGCAGCAAGAAGTAAAAATGTCCAGATGTCCAGTGGCCCATCCTTCCTCTGGCCTAAGCTCCCAAACTGTAGCGCACATGAAGCTGATTACAGCATACAAACTCTACACGTTTCCATAGCCAAAACCAATCTGTCCCAAATTCAGCTTGCGTGGCACTTGCCATTAGACTGGGTGAGCACTGACGGAGTCTAGCCCCACTAAGCAAAAGGGGAAAGTGAAAGGAACACCTGTGGTTGCATTAAGTCCCCTTGCCCTCTGAAGCCTGAGCTGCCTTCTCCTCCCCCTCATCTGCAGCTGTAGGGAGTGACAAAAATGGTGGTACCAGGGCAGCAAGTGGCCTATGTGTACAGTGCCCTGGAAGCACCTTAGAAGTCTTATCTAGAGTTCCTCAACTGGTTAGCACTAGCATGGCTGCAAAATAATGATCCTTCTTTCACTGTTACCTTATACCCTGGCACTGGCACAACCACACCGGGAACTGAGCTGGTGAAAAGTCAAAGCACTGGTTTTGTTGTATAAACCGTGACCCCATGCAGTTTCCAGACTCAGCCTGCGGTGCATGACTCGCGAAGGGGAAGGTGGTTGCAGGGCCAGCAGCACAGGCAGCGCAGGAAGACCGCGGGGGCGCCTGCCATGCTGCCACCACACACCCGCCTGCTCCGCCAGGGCCCCGGCGTGACACGGGTAGACAGTGCCAGCCCTTCGCCCCGCACAGCCGCCCGTGCCACAGCAGGCTGGGTGAGATGCTCCGGGAAGGGATGAGCAAGAGACCTGACAGGAGCAGCAGGCGGCAGTGAGCGATCTGCACCGAACACGGGCGGCGCTGCCAGCTCGGCCTAGCCCTGGCGGCATTACCGGGCACAGCATTTTCCGCTGGCAGCCCGCGGCAGGAAGGCTCTGATGCCCCCAGGAGCCCCCGGGAAGGCTTTGATGCGAGGCCGCGGTGCGGACGGCCAGATGGCGGCGCACCAGCCCGGCGGCGCTGCCGCTCCTGTGAGGAGGCCCAGCCGCTGGGCCGCGCCCGCGCTTGGCGCATGCGCCCTCCGCGCACTGCGCCCCCGCCGCGCCTGCGCCCTCCGCCCCCCGCGCCTGCGCCGTCGCCTCCGCCCGCCGCTGAGAAGATGGCGGCGCTGTGAGCGGCGCGGCGCTGCCCGGCGTCACTTCACCATGAGGAACCTGCGGCTGCTGCGG
>VYZM01003910.1:105266-154018 GCA_013398915.1 Dromas ardeola
CGTCCCGCCGCCGCTCCGGGCACTCCGCAGTGCTTCTGCCTCAGCGCCGAGCCCGGCACGGTCCTCGTGGGCTCCCAGCGCGGCCTTCTGGAGCTGGGCCCCGCCGGGGAGTCGGTGAGAGTCGTAGCGGGAGCCGCGCCGTCTTGTCGCTGTCAGGCTCGGGGCAGGGCTGTGGCGTCGAGGAAGGGTGCCGGCGCTTGTCGGGCTTTGTTCCGCCCGTTGCAAAGGCGGAATAAAGCGTTTGGGCCTCCGTCGGTGCCCGGCGGCAGCTCGCCTCAGGGCGGGCGGCGGCCGACCTCTGACAGGGCTCCCTCTGTGTAGCGGCGTTTGCGGGGTCTCGGAGCCTCCTGCTGCTGACTCAGGGTGCCTGAGAAGCTGGCTGTGCGACTGTGATCTTGGTGATTTGCTGTGCTTCTGAAGTGCAAACCTGCCTCCAGGAGGGTGGATGTGTTTGATACAGGTCATTCTTGTGATTTAGTCTTAAGCGTGATTTGGTAAACAGTTGCATCAGAGACACAACTCACAAAACAAATAAACAGGCAAAGGGATAGTGAAGAGTACACGAGGAAGCTTTTGAAACTGTGCTTTATGAGGACACAGTTCTTTCTGTAAAGAAATAAATTATTATTGAGCCATGAATTCCTGTTAGAGCTGGGTTGCATTGTCTTCTCTGGAAGCACACTATGCGACTCTTAGGCATCTAGTTCTTTCACTGTGTTCAGTTCTGAAGTTAGCTGACAGAACAGCTGTTGGGCTTTGCTGGTGTCTCTTTTTTTAAAGAAGGGTGTTTTTTGGAAATCTCCATTGTGGTCGGTTTGTGAAGGCTGTCAACTAAAATCTTTTTAGAATTAAAAAAAATAAAATCTGAAGCCTGTCTGAAGCTGCTAAATATGTCAGCGTCCTTTTCTGGTTTTGGTGGTTTTTTTGTGGGGGGTTATTTCAGGTCTTTATTACTGTGGCTTTTTGCCTGGTGACTGGATGTGTAAAACATTCATGCAGCTAAGCTGGAGAGCTGTCTTAGCTAAAACTTCCTTGTTTTGCTTTACCTGAATGCACATCCAAATGGTTTTCCTTTGAATGTTTTTTTATGCTGTGCCTGTAAAGTCTGAATAACTTCTTAAAAGCATTGGGACACTTTAAGCCGCTGCCAGTTCTCATAATGTTGAAACTATGTGAAGTATGAAAAGGGGCTTGGAAGGTGATTAGTAAGACAAATTGTAATTTGTAGTATTGCCATTTATTATTTGCTCCCTTATGTTAAAAGTGTTAGACAGACAATGAGAAAACTCACATAAGAGGACAATCGCAGTTTCCTATGGATTAGTGAAACCAAGTACTTGCACATTGGCTGTTTCCTGGTGCCGTTCACATACTCACTTCTGCTGTGTAATAAATACTTCATGTAGTTGCAGTACGATGAAATATACTCATGGATGTTATTGTGTCATTTCTGAAAAAATCCCAGTGAGTTGATGTATAGTTAATAAGTCTTTGGTCTCAACTGTGTCAAGGTGACAAGAGAAGTTTCCTTGACTGCGGAAGGTTTTATGCCCAAGGATGGAAGTGGTTGCATCGTGGGTATCGAAGATCTTCCAGAGCAGGAGTGCGTGTGTGTTGCTACAGCAGCTGGAGACATCCTACTGTGCAATCTCAGCACGAAACAGGTAACGTGGCAGGAAAGACACAACAATACTGAGGAATTTCAAAGGAAAAGGTTACACTCTTTTTGTTTCTTCAGGGGGCAGTTGTATGTTTATTACTGAGCGGTGGTTAGTCTGCCTTTTCTGGGCAGATGAACTGATTTTTGTGTGAGCCTTGAGCAGGATTAAGGACAGAATATACACTCCATAAAAGAACCGAAAGAGAAACAGTGGCTTGCCTGTCCACAGCCCTAGTCGTGTATGTTCCCTCGGGCAGCTGTCGGCACACACCCAGCAGCACGGAATCCACTGGATAGTCTTACAGAAACAGGGTATTGCTGAGACTAGGTACAGAATAAAGTAATCCATTCATAACTCACAGTGTAGCTACATTTTTATTATCAGTTAATACAGAACATCATGCTGACGTGACTTAACTGAATAGAGGAGAAAGTGTTGTCTGTTGTGGTTTGAACAACACTTGGAATAAAAAAGCCCCATAAACCACTAAAGAGAAACCAAAATAGTTGAGTAAATATGGCAGGAACTGAGATACTTGCTTTCCATTCCTTTCTCAGTGTCAGATTTGTACGATTTTCAATAAGACACTTAGACACCACAGCAGCACCCTCACCTGCATCAGCTCCCACAATACCAGCCCAACAGTGCAGGTGTAGGTAGGTGTGATATGACAGTGGTCTGTCTGGCTTAGCTGTCACATTGTGGTTATTTGCAGCTCACCTGATTTGGTTCTTGTTTGGGTTTGAGTTGCAGATACTACTTAAATATACAATTAGCTGTATCTGAAAAATGTGTCTGGTATTGCAACTTAAAACATGTCATAAGGGAATAGAGATTAACAAAAGATGTGATACATGAGGCTTTTCTTGCCTGCATGACCCAATATATGGGTCAGAGCTGAGATTTAACTCAGAACCTTTATTTCAAGGCTTTTTGGCTTACTTTCCCAATTTTAAAGCTGTGGTTTTTTGGTGCAGTCTGGGCACGAAGAAAGAAGTCCTCAAGATTACTGTGCTTGTTTGGAAACCTTTTGTATGTGCATGATGGTTACTCTGCCCACCAGGTGCCCCGTCCCACTTTGTTTACCTGAAAAGATTATGACACCCAAGCTTTATTCCTTGAATGGCACCATCTTACCATTTATCTTAATTCTTCTGTTCCATGCCTTTTGCAAATCAGGATAACAACACATGACAGAAGTTCTCTGCCCACTGCTGTTGCTCACATAATCATGGTGGCCCAGTAAAACTGGCCCAGTTTTTCATAAACTTTGAAGTTAGTGTAGTTATATACAGTTGTCAAGTTCAGCATGCACAAGCTGATCGGAGTTTTAATGGGTATAGTGTCCCTTAACTGCATGTTGGAATTCTCTAGGTAAGAACCATATGTCTGTGTTTTGTGACTTCAGTATATTTACCAATGTAACCACAGACCCAATCAGGCAATATTAGTATTAACACTATACGTAAGACTGAGAGTTGCAGAATAAAGCTCCTGTTAAAACTATGTACGTTAGAAATGTTAATCTCTAGATTACCTGGGCTCTTATACGTAAACATTCTGGAACCATCTTTGGTTAGAAATGTTTCTTTTGTTTCATTCAACACAAAGGGTAAAGTAAGACTTGTGACTTTTCTAAGTAGGAGAGGATTTCCCTGCCTTGGTGACTGATTGCTGTTGTGCTGCATTGGTGCAGCACTGATGTTCCTGCACTTCTGTGATCTTATTTTGCTCTTGCAGGTGGAATGTGTTGGCAGTGTGGACAGTGGTCTGAGTACCATGAGCTGGAGCCCTGACCAAGAGCTTGTTTTGCTTGCAACAGGTATCAACAGCAGCCTGTAAGATTTCTGCCTTTAGGAGTGAGACTCACTATGTCCAAAATGCAAAGCACAGTTAAGTTTAAGATAGAAGAAGTAAAATACAAAGTTACGAAACCGGGACTAGGACTTTAAGAGAGAAAAAAACCCACTTGATCCTATATTTGAGATTTAATTTCATGATCCATGAGGTGCTTTGGTGATCTAAGCAGAAGCTATTCAGGCCCAAAAAGCTGAGTTTTATAGAACAGTAGTTAGTCTTTCAGATCTTCCAAGGAAGTATGTTAATCTTGCCTCTAAAACGTGAAGGTTCCTGCTTTATATCACCATTTGATTTCTTAGTAACAAAAGCTGCTTCTTGTCCTTCCATAGGAAATATATGTGTCACAGGCTCAACTTAGCTACAGATGTCTCAGCTAGAAAATAAAATTCATCTCAAGCAAAACATAATCACAGAATGCTTGAGATAGAAAGGGAACTCTGGACATCACCTATTCCAATCACCTTGCTCAAAGCAGGTTACCTGGAGAAAGTTGCTGGGAACTGTGCTCACTCAGGTTTTGGGTATCCAAGGATGGAGACCCCACAACCTCTGTGGGCACCCTGTTCCTGTCTGTGACCACCCTCACAGTAAAAAATTGTTTTCTTATCTTTTAATGGAGTTTTCTGTATTTTAGTTCACGCCTATTGCCTATTCTGCTGTTATTTGGCACCACTAACATTCTGATACTGTCTGCTTTACTGTACTCCACCTCCCACATAAGGTACTTACACACACTGATGACATTCCCCCTGAGCTTTCTCTCCGGAGCAGTCTGACTTCTCTCAGCCTCCCTCCATGTGACAGATCCTCCAAGCCTTTAATCATCTGTGTGACCCTTCGCTGGAATCATGCCAGTATGTCCTTGTCTGTCTTGTACTGGTGAACCCAAACCTGGAGTCAGTACTCCACACGTGTCTCATCAGCACTGAGCAAAGGACCTGCTGGCAACATTCCTAATGCTGTTGGTCACCTATGCAGCAGGGACATACTGCCGGCTTATGTTCAACTTGGTGTCTCCTAGGACACACTGGTCATTTTTTTGCGAAGCTGCTCTCAGTCTGTCCTAGTGCCCAAGATCATTATTTTCCAGGAGCATGACACGGCTTTTTCCGTTGTTGAGCTTTATGAGGTTCCTGACAGCCCATCTCACCTACATGACAAAGTCCCTGTGGACAGCAGCACAGCCTTCTGGTGTACCTGCTACTCCTCCCAGTTTTCTGACATCTAAAAGTTGTCCCATCCTCCACGTCATTAGTTAAACATTTGTCCTAGTGTCCAGGGGTACGCCACTGGTGACTGACCTAAAACTGGACTTTTTGCCACTGACAACAAGCTTTTGAGCTTGGCAGTTCAGCTGGTTTTCAGTCCACTTCACTGTCCTTTTATCTGTCCCATCCTTCATAAGTTTGTCTATGATGATGTTACGGGAGACAGTGTCAAAAGCCTTATTAGAATCAAGATAGACGACACACACTGGTCTCCCCATATCCACAAGTCAGTCATCTCACTGCAGAAGGCTATCAGGACGGTCAGGTGTGGTTTCCCCTTCATAAATCCTTCTTGTCCCTCATATTTAAAGATAAAGTGTATTAAGAGTGCCGGGTACTTACTTTGAAGGTGGAAAGAACTTTTTAAGGTTAGACCAGGAGGCATGTTTTTGAAGAGAGAAACCTGAAAGTGTTCTTCTGTTCCAGTTTGAGATTTTCTGCCATGAAGGATGTGTTCTCTTTAATACCATATTACCATTAGAAGTATTGCTATATTCAAGTCCATGACAGAACAATAGGACAACATGGGAGAACACTTGAGTTCTAATTTGCTGAAGATACCATTACCAATACTGTTATTTAATGTCTGCCCTGCAGGTCAGCAAACGCTCATCATGATGACAAGGGATTTTGAACCAATTACTGAGAAGCAAATCCACCAAGATGAGTTTGGGGAAGGTAAGAAGTGTACTGAAATGAAGTTGTTCAAACTGATGTCATTGGTGCATTGTAAGCATGTAGAAAGTAAAGAAATGGAACTGAGTACTTACTGGGCCCCTGGAGACATTTTAGATTGTAATGCAACTGAAGCAGAATGCCAGTATTTTACTTGTCAGCTTATATTCAGGTAGTTTCCCTGTACTAGAGGACTTCCTGAGCTATGTAAACTTCCTGCAGGTTTTTAGAATTAAACTTGGATGGAAGGTGTGGGTGGCTTGGACCTGTGGTTGTATTTACCATACTGGGCAGAACAGTGCTGTAAATATTCCACTACAATGATTATTTCTTCTTCAGGAAAGTTTGTTGCTCTTGGCTGGGGTAAAAAGGAGACACAGTTCCATGGATCAGAGGGAAAACAGGCAGCGCATCGCAAACAGACGGTATTATACTGGTTCTCTTATTTTAGGCCTGTTCTGTCTCTGGGAAAACATGTATAAAGAGAGTTTCTGTTATTCCTGCGGTGCCAGTTTGCCACCACCTTTCTGATCTTCATAGGCTTCATCTGTTTGTTTCTGTTGTTATCCAAAATCCATCATTTTTATCCTTCTAGTTCAAAACAGGAGCTGGGAGTACTTAGTACTGTTCATACAGAGCTCAAAGCAAGATTTGCAAGTGCTAGTACTTGCAGAGGTAAAGCCACCCTTAAATCAGCATGACAGATTTTGCTGAATGTGTGCTATATATTAAAGTGTTCATATGGCCAAGAGACGCAGCATGAAGTTTGGCTGAGAGGAACTCCAAGAATTCAAGAGTAGAAGGGTTGGGGCTACTGAGCATCACCAGTCATGTGAGGCAGCTCCATGTGCCTGCATATCTTAGCTCTTTGTTCCTTTGGCTGGCACTTCCTTGTTTGGGTCTTGTTTTCTCTACTTTTTATTGGGTGAAAAGTCAGGTAGCTAAAAACACTCCACTGCTGGATTTTTCTTCTTGTGTTTAAGTTTCAAAATTAAAACTGTCCTGCTGAAACCTGTCAGGCTAGAGCGCAGAGACGTGAATTGTGGCCTGTTCCAGCTCTACTGTTAGGAGGGACAGGATGAGGCTTGGCTGTACCTGGGGAAAACATGCCTAGTTTGACAAAGTTAAACCTTTGAACAGCTGCGTCTCTGTGTGTGTTCTGGTGAGATTTTTTTTTTTCTGTGTTGTTCTGCAAAGAACCTGTTTTCCTTGAAGAACACTACTTCTCGTCCCAGCTTCTGTCTCCATACAGACTGTCTGGATGGCATGCCTTTCTCGCCTTTCTCCTTCAAGGGGTTGTGACTCCAGTCATCAGTCATGAACAAACCCTGATTCACCCTTGTGTCCAGCTTATGCACAGCTGGTCTATAAGCAGAGACCCTGGTGGAGGGGAAGGATGGCATGTAATCATGTGAATAGTCATATGCACTTCCAGGAGGAGCACATTGAATTTACAAGCAGTTTTAATTCTGGTATTTCCTAAAATAACATTCTGAGTAATTATTTTTTAACTTTGCAGCCTAAAGGCTGCAAAGGATTGATTTCATGCGAAGGCTCTTGACAGAGCTGGCTTAGTAACACAGTCTGTTTAGGCAAGGGCAGCAATTGCATTCCCAAGCTTTGATGCGACTTTCTTTTGTGTGACTTCAGGAAGTGTCACCTGCTTCAGTCTGGGATGATGGCAAGCCTCGGGTGACGTGGAGAGGAGATGGGCAGTTTCTTGCAGTGAGCGCTGTCTGTCCAGAGACAGGTACAAGACCAAACTTATTTGAAATACCAACATGTGTTAAGAGGCTTCTTAAGCAGAAACTAGGCAAGGCAAGAACTGGCTGGTGTTTGTGGTGTCTTGGCCACTTAAAGCAAGGGTGAGTTGAGCTAGTGTATTGATCTTTTCTCTGTTTTCTCAGAGGCATTTTATAGACATGATCTTTTGAACGCTTTCTTTGCAGTTTGGTTTTCGGTCCAGTGAGAAGCCAGGAGAGGTTACTGCTGAGTAGTTAACTATCTGAAGTGTGTCTTTCACCAGTGTTAAATCACTGCTCAAGCTCTAAGCAATCTCTTATGGGCTCTCAGTATCAAATGGATGAATCTGTTTGGGTTGCCATACCCACTGTCCCTCACACTAGCAGTTTTGGCCGTGCACACTTTTGTTTAAATACTGGTAATACTTTTCCCTAGGTTTTGCCCTGAAGCCAAAGATTACATCCCTATAAGACTGTAATTGATGTCTCCCATGATAAATGTTGATGAGCATTTTAAATGTATTAGTCAGCATGTTGAACTCCACCAAACTGCACTGCTCTCCCACTAGCTTGGGTTTTTACCTTCAGTACTTCAAATTAGGGAGGATCTTGCATTTACAGGGAGATTTTAACGTTTCTATGGTGAAAGTTACAGAGGGAAATGGCTATGACTGAGCTACATCAGATTGAAATTCCTACTCAGTTTCTTTAAAGTCACTCAGTTGCTATGGGAGAACTGCATGAGACAGAATACGTTCTTACCCCTTAAGGTGTAGAACAGAAATCTGTGTTTCATTCATGTGCATCAAAACTTGCTCTCCTGCCCATATAAAATTAGAAAAGTCTCTTCCCAGTGCTTTCTTACACCTTTCTCTCATTGCTCTCTCAACCTGTAGGTGCTCGGAAGGTCCGAGTATGGAACAGAGAGCTTGTGCTGCAGTCAACAAGTGAGCCTATCTCAGGATTAGAGCAAGCACTGTCCTGGAAGTGAGTAGCAAAGCCATCTGCATGCGGGTAGCAGAGTGTTGCTTTTCATTGCCTGGTCACAGTCTTTGATCAGCATCAATTTAATTTCTCCTGTGTTTGTTTATTTTTCCCAAAAACTTGAAGAAAGCTTCCTTCTGATCCAGCATGAGGAAGAGTAGCCCTTTAAACCCTGAAAAGTCTAATATTTGCATTACATGTGGGAAAACAGGATAATTCTCTGGCACAGTCTCAATGTCAAGTGTTTTTGGACTCAGCTGTATAAATAGGAATCTTACAGGTCCTTTTGCCAGTGCTGACATTTACTTGCTCACCTGAGGATGTCATGAGCCCTGGAAAATGTCTGTGCTGAACCTATGACTTTGTCTGAACAGGGCTGAGGAAGAACACATCCTCTGCTGCCCTTTTCTTTTGTCTCTGGAGAAAATGTGAGATGATTGGTTAGTGATTATGTGAGGAACTACTTTTCATTTGGCTCTTTTTTAAGGCCCTCTGGAAACCTGATAGCATCCACACAAGAAAAACCCAACAGACATGACGTGGTTTTCTTGGAGAAGAATGGACTTCTTCATGGGGAGTTCACCCTCCCATTCCAGAAAGGACAGGTCAAAGTAAGTCCTGTGTCTGAGCTTCTTTGATTAGAGCGTAACGGAGATGAGGACTAGATCTTTTCCAGATTCCAGGAGGAAGTTTTTAACTTAAAACTTAGTGCTGGTCCTAATGGCAAAAGTGACCTGAAAAGAGGGCAGTGAAGAAGCCTGTGGAGAAGACGCAATGCCTTCTGCAGGCCCATAGTACAGAGACAAGTACAGGGGGATTGTAGCTCTAGGGTTCTTCTGGCCCCTGTATGCTTTCTGCCAGGCAAAAGCTTCAGAAATGCTGTTCAGGCTGTCAGCTGTTGCAAGAGTGGGGTGAAATACACACATCTCAAAGAAGAGAATTGAGAAGCTACTGCTAGGGTGTTACTTCAGTTCTGCCTTTGGATGCTGAGCAGGTGCTTCCTCAATGCCAAGGAAAGCAAAGAGAACACTGCTGTCATGTTTGTGGTGGTATTGCCTCCAGCTGTGTGGAACCAATGTGACAGGCTCTGCCTCAGGATGCTTTGCTCCAGCTGTTGGGAGCTTTGCAGTACATGAGGGCTACGTTACCATATTAACCCAGGCACCTTATATTGTTGAAAATAAGGAGCAAGTCATGGTCTTGCAAACCAATTGGGAGCATACTCACCCTATACAGAAACAACAGTATCAGTAAGAGCCCTGTTCGTTTCTGCAGGTTAATGAACTGCTTTGGAATGCAGATTCTACAGTCCTGGCTATATGGCTGGAAGATGTGAAGGTGGAAAACTCCAACCCAAACAGTTACGGTGAGAGCGCTATGTGAGGTTCTGGCTCTTAACACTTGCCTGCAAATGTGGTTAGTAGTGGATATTCCTTTGCAAGTTAGGAGACACTGGGGAGGCTTACCTGCAGCTTTGAGACCCCTGTGCATGTCAGAAAGAACTGGTAGTTCAACCTGAGCTCAAAGCATCTTCCAGGCTGCTGTAAGTGGAAGTGGTATTAACGGAATGCTAAAGGTGTGAGCCTTTCCGAAAACATGGGTGCCTTCTAACAAGGGGAGCTCAAAAAATCCTGGGACTGACTCTCTTGCATGAAGTCTGTTGTTAAGTTTTCTTGTGCTGGGTGTTGTATGGCACAGCCCATGGGCTGTAGGATAGAACTATTATTTTCATTGCATTTAACCCACCCCTAGAAGAGCACGGCGAGGGTTTGAGATGGATCTTAAGTTATAGTCTGTAGTAACCATTTGTTTTTCTATAGTTCAGCTGTGGACCACAGGGAGCTATCACTGGTACCTGAAGCAAAGTCTACATTTTGGTAACCTGAAGGAAAATCAGTTGGTGTCACTGCTGTGGGACCGAGAGAACCCATATAGACTGCATGTACTCTGCCAAGGCTGGCATTACCTCTCCTATGACTGGCATTGGACCACAGACCATGGGATGGGGGAAAATAGCCAGCATGTGGCAAATGTGGCTGTCATAGATGGAGGTAAGCAGTGGGACTGCTTTGCAGCTCTAGGGTCAGAAGGGGTAGTGTAGCCTCTTGGATGCAGGCTGGATGGGATATAGTAGTTCTTCTGTTAGCTGCTGTTTCTACAAAGCTATTAGTGAGGGGGACCATGCAATTGATGGATGCTTCAGAGGTGTTTCAATGGAGTGCCTTAGCAGGGCACAGCAACTGTATTTTCCTGTAACATTGTTCCTACTTTCCGTGAAGAACCTAATAAGAGCCTTACTAACATTTGGACTGGGTTACAGCTTGGGTTTTTCTCCTCTTTTCTTCTACAGATAAGGTGCTTGTCACCGCGTTCCAGCATGCTGTGGTGCCTCCACCCATGTGTACCTATGAGCTCCAGCTCCAACAGGCAGTTAATCAGGTTGCATTTCACACAGATCCCAAACATAGTGGCGACATGGCTATCCTGGATGCTGATAACAAGATCTCTGTGTACAGATATGGTGAGAGCGTCTTGTTAAAGGAAACTCGCTGACCCTGAGAGCAGTATCCCGGGGGACTACTAGGCTGGTGGTCACTCAAGCTGTTAGTAGTCAGGAGCGAGATATATCTGGTTCAGCTGTGGACTCAAGCTCAGTTCTCTCACCTCCAGTAGTCTGGGTGGCACAGGAGCATTGTGGTGGTGCATTAACTTTGTGAGAAGGCAGCATTGAGCACTTGTCTGTGTGCTTATGCTGGTAATATCCCCCTGCCCACCTTTGGCTTGACTGGAGTGCAACGAGTGGTATCTTGTGCAATCTGTTCTGATGGCGTGTTGCTGATTGGCGCTGGAAATATCTGGGAATAGCTACCTAGGGTCTATCTGAGGCACCCAGCACTTTGCAAAGCAGTCCTGTATACAGTGTAATATTCAGGCTCCAGTGAGACCAAAGGCTGTTGATGCTGTCTCTGAGTTTTGTACTGTGACATTACAAGGTAACTGTCTTTCTCTGGGTAAGTGTTAATGAGGATTAGGTATTGCCTGTACATGTAGGGATGACTTTCATAATAGTTTTCTGGAGCATCTATAGCATCTACTTTTTGATAAGAATGAAGAGGAAGGGGCTGTGTTGGCAGGATCTCTAAACTCTGCTTTGTTCTGTGTTTGCTAGGACAGAGCACAATGAATGACCCCATAGTCAAGTTCGGAGCTGTGGGTGGAAATGGATTTAAAGTAGCTGTGGAAACACCATACCTGGATAAAACCTACAGGTAATGTAGAACTAGTACAGCTGTAGTGAGGAGAAAAGGGTAGTGCCTGGCTGGACGTTTTAGAGGTCATAGTTCTAATCATGTGTCTCAAGATTTTTAAGATGTTGTCAGACAACATGGTTTCATTGTGCTGACACTGTGGCTGCAACTAGTGCTAAGGATTAGTCAACACAGTGGGCAATTTATCATGAGAAGTGCCCGTGACTGAAGTGTTGATCTGGTGGGAGCAATAACTGTATCTGTGACAGCACTGGGGTAGCCTTTCCTGTGCTTGCTGGTGTTCATATTATGGTGCTGCGTTTTGTGCTTCTGCTGTGAGAGCCAAAGGAGTGGCTGTGCAGTGCCGAGGCCCACGATCACGGCACACTGAGCAACAGAGCTGCTTGCATGGCAGGGACAATGACAAGGTAAAAAAAACCACCTTGCTCTACATTTGTTACCATACACGGTTGGCATGGGAGTAGTACTGCCTAGGGAACACAAATGGGGCTCCTTGGGTCTCATCCTTCATCTCCGGCCCAGCCTGCGGCAGGATTCATGTTTGGGTGTCTGTGTTTGTGCATTGGAGCCCTTCTAGTCATGCTGTGCATCTGAACAGCCAGGCTGTGCCTAGGAAGACCTTCACCTCTTCAGTGAGGTGGCTTACTGAAATCAGGTTCTGTTTATTTCTCAGTCTGCCTTATTTTGTGACAGAGTTGAAGTGGGCAGCAACAACGATGAAGTGATGAATCCTCTGGGGCTCCGATTTCTCACCTGGCTGCCAGATAACAGCTTCCTGGTGGTTGGTCAGGGTCAGCATGCTGCTCAGTCTGTTCTTCACCATCTGACTGCAGTGCCTTATGCGGCTGGAGCTGAAGAAGAGCGCCTGAATTTACGGTACTAGAGATCTGTCATTTGTGGGTGAAGTCTGAGGGCACCTCTGGACAGTGCCTAGAAGGAATTAAGTCTCTCAGTAGACATGCAGCCCAGAGGCTGTGGGTTGGGGAATTCAGCTCTCTTCCTGCAGGAGAACCAAACTGCTCAAGAAGCTGCCTACTGGTCAGCACTTGCCTGTAGTCCTAATGCCTACACCCAGCCTGATGAGGGTGTATGCTAGCGTGCCTGTGTCAGTACCAGATGGCTCTGCTCCTTTGTCTGAATTCCATGCCCTCAGAATACTGAACTTCATGATTCTACCCTTTGCCCACCATTATTAAGGTCCAGAAAGGCACTGGTAGCTCTTGTTACTCCTGTCCTCCTCACCTGCTGGGCTTTGTGGGGTCAGTTGAACTAAAACCGGATCACAAGACAAGCTACCTGAGGTACAGAAATCTCCTTTCCAAAGGGATCCTGAGAGTTGTTTTCTGCAGCACTCACACAGCAAAGACAGGCTGATTTGCATATGAGCTGTAGATTAGAACAAAAGAAGTGTGGGCCCTGCAGAGTGCTGTAAGAATGCAGACAGTGAGTAGCACAGTTAGGCAAATGCCTATTGGCTGGAGTTGCTGGTGGTCTGTGCTGCCAATGTCAGCTTGCATAGGTGTACAAAGACTACAGAAGATCTTTACATGAACAAGGTCCATGAGGCATGCATCCTTCCACCTGGCCACAAGAAATACAGGGTCTAGGTGTCACATATATCTCCTGTGAGTGATGTTCTGTGTCTTGCTCCAGGTTTTCTGTGCCTGTAGATGGAGAAGTGATCAGCCTGTGCTGCAGCCCAGTGACCGAAACTGTAGCTTTGCAGCTGGCTGATAGACAGATCCTGAAATACCGCTGGGGTAAGCTGGGGCCTATTAAAGTAAACAGGTCTGGGGTGTAGTTATTACAGACTTCTCAAAATGTTTAATGACATGAGTTGACTTTCAGGGACATAGGTGACTTTTGCTGATAGTTGGTCCTGCCTCTCATGCTCCCTCTGCTCCCAGAAATGGGCCAAAACTGGTGGTTTGTGTCAGAAAGCAGTTAATGTTATTGAGAATCATAGTTCAGACTTTATGATTTGAAAAGAAATGACTGGTTTAGTGATTTCAGAAGTGCTGACTGACTGCCACATCCTTGGCATTTCTCTGCTATTCCACAGTGGAATAAAGGTGCTTCTGAGCCCCTAGAAGTTACCATCTTCTTGACTGCTGTGTCCTGGTCTTTTGTTTATAGAATCATAGAATCATAGGGTTGGAAGGGACCTCTGGAGGTCATCTAGGCCAACCCCCCTGCCAGAACAGGGTCACCTTAGAGCAGGTTGCACAGGAACGCGTCCAGGCGGGTTTTCAATGTCTCCAGAGATGGAGACTCAACCCCCTCTCTGGGCAGCCTGTTCCAGTGCTCTGCCACCCTCAAAGTAAAGAAGTTCCTCCTCATGTTGAGATGGAACTTCCTACACTCAAGTTGGTACCCATTACCTCTTGTCCTGTTGCCGGGCACCATTGAAAAGAGCCTGGCCCCATCCTCCTGACTCCCACCCTTTAAGTATTTGTACACATTAATTAGGTCACCCCTCAGCCGTCTCTTTTCCAGACTAAACAGACCCAATTCCCTCAGTCTTTCCTCATAAGAGAGGTGTTCCAGTCCCCTAATCATCTTGGTAGCCCTATGCTGCACCCTCTCCAGCAGTTCCCTGTCCTTCTTGAGCTGGGGAGCCCAGAACTGGACACAGTACTCGAGGTGTGGCCTCACCAAGGCAGAGCAGAGGGGGAGGATGACCTCCCTCGACCTGCTGGCCACACTCTTCTTGATGCACCCCAGGATGCCGTTGGCCTTCTTGGCCACAAGGGCACATTGCTGGCTCATGGTCATCCTGTTGTCCACCAGGACTCCCAGGTCTCTTTCCACCGAGCTGCTCTCCAGCAGGTCAGCCCCCAACCTGTACTGGTGCATGGGGTTATTCCTCCCCAGGTGCAGCACCCTACACTTGCCCTTATTGAATTTCATAAGCATTCCTCTTGTCTGTCAGATGATGTAGCTTATTCCCAGCCCCAGTTTTGTTGAGATACATGTCATGTGGTTGTAATGTCTGAATCTTTGATTGGCTGTAAAACAGTTCAATCTTCTTTGCTCTTTAGAAGCTTCTACTCCAGTCCTTGAGCCCTGGCGGACTAGCAGTGGCTCTGCTGTTCAGTTCCCCTACCCTTGCGTGCAGACTTCTATCACGAGGATCAGTGGTGAAGTAAGTAAGACTGTGTAAGACTATGAGCAGATTAAATTCCCTACCCAGTTGTTCTATGTGTCATATGTGCACCATGATCCTCTGCCCAGGGTCCAGTGATGCTTGTTAACTGCATTCTTCATAAGCTCTGACTCTGCGGAGGGCCTTATCTTTCCTTGTCTTCTAGAGCATTTCTTGTGATTCGCAGTTAACACCCAGTCTCCCCCTTCTATTAATACAATGAATAATGTAATTGAAGAGCAAGAAACGTCAGATTTAAAATTTCTAGCAGTCACTGCCCCGCTTTTTTTGAAAAGAACATTTTGTTCTGTTTTATCTGAACTTACCCTATTAGCAAATATGGCTGCATTGAGTTACTGCAGATCTCCTACTACTGGTGTTTCCTATTTGGTGATGGTTTCTTGATAGTTACAACAGCTTAAGGAACGACTAGCTATTTTGCTGGTAGTTTCAGGGTTTGTTTCCTTCAGCGTGCATCCAGGTGAATGCTGTATGGAGTTGCGTTGCTCTGCTGTGTACTATTGCTTTTCCTCTAGTATTTTGAACTAAATGCTGCTGAATAAAAAATTATCTGGCATGGTTTTTGTTTCTATTTTGTTACCGTGCAGTCTCTGTTACAGGGTAGACCAAGCTGGGTTTCCCACCAGAAGTGTTTAAAGACACTTAAGGCCTCCTAGTATAGAGGTTGCATGACTTCCTGTCCAGCTTCTCTAATTCACATGAGGTACTTAGTACCTAATTGTAAGGTTCTTCAATTCAGTGCTATTCAGTGTTGTGAAGCACTGGAGTTTGTGACACTAATAGCTTATACTTGTCATCCTTTTATTTGCAGGAGATGATCTTGGGCCTTACGGATCGATGCCGGTTTTTTGTTAATGATACTGAGGTACCAAAGTTTTTGCCCCTCATTGCATATCCTTTCTCTCTGCCAAAGGCAGCTTTTCTGTTACGCTCTATAAAGCAATAAACTACATCGTTTTTCTACAGGTCGCTTCCAACATCACCTCATTTGCAACATACAATGAATTTTTGTTGGTGACAACCAACTCCCACACCTGTCAGTGCTTCTGCTTGAAGAACATATCAGTGAAAGGTAAACACCAGCTCTGGCTGCCTGACACCGGCAGCTCATGGCTATTATCTTGGAACGACAAGATGTCCCCATTTTTCACATGCAAACCTGCTGAATTTGAGTCACTCAGAGCAACTGCTTAAGAGATGGAGGAAGAGAGCTGCTCTCAAAAACGTATCAGAGAGCAAGGAGCACAGGGAACTGATTTTGTATATCACTTGCTCATCCCAGGGCGCAGGATTTGTCCTGTAGTAGTTGTTGTTTCACTGTTTTCAACAGCTTAGCCCTGCATTCTCTCCTTCCTCTCCACATCCAAAAAAAGAAAGGGCTATGTGCTATTTGAAGGAGTGTGGTAGAGAAAGGATCCCAGTAGAAAGAGTTTCTGGTGGCAGCTGGCTATGAGAGGTATAAGCACCCTGGGAAACGCAGGATGGCAACTTATTGGTCCTTTACATCTTTCAGTGCTCCTCTCATCTGGTCTGTTGAGCTTTGTGATCCTGTTGTATAGGTGACATCTCTCTATTTTGTGTACAGCAGTGCTTAGCACTAAAAAGTCCTCCTCCTCTCTGGAACCTTTGAAGATCGCTGGTGTGTTGTTGACTGAGTTGGTCCAGTACGACCTTGCAGGGCCACACAGGAAAGCCTGAATGGGGCGCTGTGCTGTGGTGTGCCATGTGTGCTGATAAATAATGCTGTTTTCAGCCCTTCAGGCTGGCCTGAGCAGTGCTGCTGCACCCAACAGTGAGACCCTACGCAAGGTTGAGCGAGGTTCACGTATCATCACCGTTGTGCCCCAGGACACAAAGGTTGTGCTGCAGGTCAGTGCTCTGCCCATGTCTCCTGAGGTCTGCTATCAGGGGGTGTAGGGGGGCCGTCCCAGTGGGCAGCTGGCCAAACTGCAAGCAGCGTGTGCAGTGCTACAGAGCTGCTGCCCTGTACTGCTGCAGCACAGTGCCTCGCAAAGCTGCCTGGCTGGATACGGAGGGATTTTGAGCATGCCTGTGGGGGTTAGGTTCAGCACAGGCAGCTGGGTATGTACAGAGCTGGGAAGGACTATTCAGATTCCTAATGGCTGAGATAGCATAGTGGCCTCTCGCCTATATACTGTGGCCTCTCGCAGTGAACTTCAGGCTCACCTCTGAGTACTTGCTGTATTTGCTAGCAGCCTTCCACTAGACTTGGCACTAAATTTGTCTGAAGTGCTGAGGTCACTCTTCAGAACCAGCAGAGGCTCACAGAATAGAGAAGGATGTAATTTGAAAGGCACCTCTGGAGGTGTGTAGCCCAACATCCTCCTCAAAACAGGGCTAACCTGAAAGCCTCATCAGGTTGCTCTGGGTCTTGCCGGGTTGAGTGGAGTCCAGCCTCCAAAGGAAGGAATGTTTCTGAGCTGAGAAAATTTTCAGATATTTTCCCACAGTCTTTGAAATTGCATAACCTTTGGAGTGAAAAAACAGGCCCATGCACCTGCAAGTAGCAGGCAGGTCTAGAAGATTATCCAGTCCATTGCCTTCAATGTAGACGGAGTAACTACAAATAAATAATTTTGTGGATCTCATGTTATAGATGCCGAGAGGAAATCTGGAGACTATTCACCACCGAGCTCTGGTCCTTGCCCAGATTCGGAAGTGGCTAGACAGGTAAATAGCACTTCTGTGTTCTGGTCTTCCCTCCCCTAGTCTGCGCTGTTAGAGGCTGGCTGTCCTGGTTTTGTTGTACTGGAGAAGGGAGGGAACTAAACTCAGAGGAGTTGACTTCGTTAGCCGGAATGAAACTATTTCTGGGGCTGCCAGCTAGATCCAGCTTTCAGCAGTCCCAGGTGCCTCTCACTTCACCACTGAAGGGCTTATATGTATGCTAAGACTGTGTGGGTGGGAGAAATCATTGTCTGCCCCATTCTCCAGAAATCTCGGTCACTTCGTGACGAAGTTTGCTGTTTTTCATGTTTGTTTATCTGTTTAATTGATTTACATTGAAGTTTGAAACAGAAGTTGGTCCACTAGATTAAAATGTAGCTCTCTGTTTTAAGGGAGGGGAAAAAAGTAACGCAAGGCCTGCTTTCCTTCCTCAACCTGGCGTGCTGGTCTGTCCCACTGCAGAGGCTGTCAATGAACAGGATTGACCTTGCACGTTTTTTCTGGAAGGCAGTCTACACAACTAATTGCCTATGCAATTCCCTTCCCAGAGGGTCTGTGCTTACCTGTAGTCAGTTGCCTTTATTTGCAGATAGTTCACCTGTCCACCATCTAAACTATCCCACTTGGCTTATTCCTCCAGGCTTATGTTCAAGGAAGCCTTTCAGTGCATGAGAAGGCTGCGAATCAACCTCAATCTTCTCTATGACCACAATCCCAAGGCAAGTACACCCAGTTCTGTTGTGTTGTTTTCCATTTCCATCTAGCCTGGAATTCAATTGGCATTGAACAGTGGTCTCAAAAGAGTAGGTGGTGCTGTCAGTTCTGCTTTGAACAGAGATGGCTGCTCTGCACTTGCTGCGTCCTCGTGCAGGCAGACTGGATTTAGCATTTCCTTCATCTTGTACATTCGATAAAGGTCTTTGAATTTGTTCTTGTACTTAATGTACTTGTTCAGAATAATGGTAGTAATGCTGTTGTTCATTTCAGGTATTTCTGGAAAACACAGAAACCTTTATCAGGCAAATAGATTCTGTGAACTATATCAACTTGTTTTTTACAGAACTGAAGTGAGTATAATTCTGCAAATGGAAGCATGCATGTAATCAGTGATGGTACCTTATTTTGTCAAAATATTGGCAGCTCTTCAGTGTGGGTTCAAGGAGTCAGTCAGAAATCTGGCATGTTGGGTCATAAAAGACTCGAGTAAGCTCAGTAGTTTCAGGGACAGTCAGTGTGTTTTGTTGGGAATTCCAGCTTGCAGGAAGCCATTAGATTTTTCCAGCAAGGGATTAGTACATCATCTGACTGCTTTGACTTGTCTTCTGTTTTGCTGTATGGGGGTAAATGTGAACAGAGAAAGTTTTGTTCCCTCATAAAGAGGAGCAAGACAGCACTGCTTATCTGAAGCCTGAGGCCAAGATAAGATCTTGCTTAGATTGCTGAATCAGGTCCCCTTACTTCTTTCTCAAAGGTTGAGTGACAAGAGGCATTGGTAGCTTCAGGACTTCTCAAGCTTGCTGAAGTAAATAATTGTTTAGGAGCTGGAGTTGTCACTTAGCTGTTCTGTTTTATTTTCAGTTTTGACCTGGCCTTAAATCTTTGTCTAGAAATAAAAGCAAATGGCTTAATTTTCAGAAGTACTCTGTGCTCTGCATCTCCATAGTGGATTTAGGAGAAGACAGCTGTATTCTGAAAATATTGCCTTCTGATTTTTTGTGCAACTAAAGTTGTTCTGACCAGTTTTTTTCAATGCCTGTCTAGGCTGAGAATCCATTGGGATGGATGAGAGATGTTGGAGAGCATTCTGATAGTGTGGCAGGTTGTGCATGTCAGTACTGACTGACATGAGCTATTTTGTTGAGTAGTTATTTTCTGCATGCATTTGTGTTTGTTAATGTTGTTGTCTTTGTGCTGGGCTATGTGATGGACCATGCTGGTATTCGTGGTATCTGGTTTTGTTTAGAGAAGAAGATTTCACGAAGAGTATGTACCCATCTCTGAATGGTAGCAGTAATGCTCAGCCACACCCGTGTCCTGATCAGAAAAAAGTAAACCTCATATGTGATGTGATGAGAGTTGCCATGGAACAGATTGACCCTGAAAAGTGAGTATTTTCTTACTGTAGCTGAAGGAACATTAGAGAGATTTCTAGTGAGTCATTTGCAGAAAGCAAAGCTGTCCTTAACATCAGTTATTTTGCTTCAGATCCTCTGAGGTGAGCCTGTGCTCCACAAGACTTACGTAGCCATACCTTCTATCTGCTGAGGATGCTGTCCTGAAAACCACAACGTCTACTAATTCCACAGATAGCAAAACAACTTTTTACTAGAAGAATTAAAATAATAGATGCAGGATGCTTACAAGGGTTTAAGAAATACACTCACTGTATTACTTAACTGTTCTTACAATTAGGAACAGTCTGTGTGGCATAGGGGACAGAGACACATGAGCAAGATTGCTGTCTCAGGGAGATGCTGGCTTTTTGGAGCAACTGGCCTTTCAGAAAGATCTCAGCTGTTACATTTGAAGCTGAATTACTTTTGTAAACTTTCAGCTGCGCATTTCTGAATGATTAACTTTTTGGTAACTATCCTCCTTGGATGAATCAACAACAGACAAGGATAAAGGGTGGGAAAATAGAATAATAACAGTGATTAGTGAAGCAGTGTTCAAGCATTGGCAGTTTATATATGAAACAGTGGAAAGAGGAGCAATGATGTTGGGTTGCTGAAAATTTAGATGCTTTTCAGCAAATGGTTTCGGAAAACAAACCATCCCCTTAGCTGGGAAAGCTATTTTGAAATAGTATATGTGAAAGTGGAAATAACCTCCTAGAAAGCTTTTTTTTTATAAAAAGACCACCGTCATGCCCAATTTGATTTGGAAAACTGTGTCCAGCTATCTGAGCTTTCAGAGACATGTTTTATCTCTCCATTATGCTGGCTGGCATGGTAACAAAGCTCATTCTACTCAAAACGCACCTCCAGTCTTCTGACATGCTGAGTAGAAAAACCTTTCTGGTATATTCTGTTCTCTTCCTGTTTTTCCTGCCTTCCTTTAAAAAGATTGAAATACCTGAGTAGTAGTTGTTTTTGTGGGGTTTTTTTTAACTAAAATGTAAACTAGGACTTGCACAATGTATGCTAAAATGGGAATAAGCAGCGTTTCTTCTTGCTTTTTCAATTACTGCTTCTTTTTTCTTCAGATACTGCCTATCGATACTGACAGCACATGTAAAGAAGAGTCCTCCAGAACTGGAAATTGCTCTCCAGAAGGTTCATGATCTTCGAGGTGGTGTATCAGGAACTCAAAAGTTTTGAAAATGGGTGGTTTGCAGGAACTTTCATTGTTAGCATGGTTCACCCTGAAAATTATTTTAAGATGGCTGCTCATGGAGTCAGCCAGAAAACAGAAATGTACTTGTGTATTAATGGAACAGCAGCGTATTAGCTAAGATATGCTGCTGTACATGCCCTAAGCTCATCCTTTAATCTAGGTATGTCAACAGACAGCCCAGAGTCAGAGCTGTTCTCTATTTCCAGTCAGAACTCTGGTTATCCCAGCATGGAACAGGAAGTTCCCATTCTGGGTCCTGGTATCTCAAACTGGCAAACTTGGCTTTTACTCTGTGCTGATACTTCTGACCTGTCACTGTTTCACACTTTACAAGTTACTATGCTCAGGCTGTCCTTGAATTTCTCCAGGAAAGGCAAAGTAACCCCTCCTGCAAGACAGAACGAGCCATTAGTTTGATGGTCCCTGTCCAGTGTCAAGGATGTGCTTAATAATGCATCCCTCCCTTACAGCAGTGTTCCACTGCTGGTGGTGTAACTGATGGTATGCTTCTTTATCTTGTTACAGAAAGCATTACTCCAGATGTCAAAGCTGTGAGTGCAGAAGAAGCACTGAAGTACCTGCTTTTCCTTGTGGATGTCAATGAATTGTATGATTATTCCTTGGGGATGTATGACTTTGATTTAGTCATCATGGTGGCTGAAAAGTCTCAAAAGGTCTTGGCTTATCGTTCCAGCCAAGGAACTGTTTTTCTTCTTTCCCAAAGTTTCTTTGTTGTCTGTGGATCAGCCACATGTTTTGTTAGCCGTAGCTCTCTACCCAGGCAGGATTTCAGTTGCTCAGAAGTCCTGTATGTGCTTGGGATGGTGCTGGGATGGTGGTATGTCTCTGCATCCCTTAGTACTTCTTGAGCACAGCTTTGGAAACTTGCTTGTGCTCAAGGTGAAATAGGGCTTTTCTAGAGCAGCACAGTAAGGTTGCTCTGGGGAAGGGAGGGACTGTGGTCTGAAGTGTTATGACTGCATGCCTTGCGTTCCCAGTTCAGTACTCTTTTGATTCGTGCTTATTTGGTGGTGGCTACGATAATAGGGTGTATCTTCCAGCAGGTTTAATTTGAAATCTGAACGGAAATCCTCATCAGGATCTTCAGAGCTTCCTAATGTTACAGCAAAGCCTGCTGTCCATCAATTAAAGCACCCTATTCATGTTAACAGATTTTATGACCTTTGGTGTGGGGGAAGTGATCAGCTTTACAGCTGCAAATTTATACATGATAATAGCTAATAGAAAACAATATTTGATATGATACATAGCCTTGAATTTTAAATGTCACCAGCCTTTAGATGCTGAAGTCCACGTGGGAGCCTGGTAATTTAAGTTAGCCATTCCTGGCAGGAGTACATATAGAGAATTGATTCTTAAAGATGGCTTACATTTAAAAAAAAAAAAAAGCCTTTTTAATGTATTATGGTACAGTTTCAAATACAGGACTGTCTGTTGGTGAAGATGGGGACAAATACAGATCTTACCAGGTTAGCTCAACTGCAGTTTTTATTATTCTTTGCAGGACCCAAAAGAATACTTGCCCTTCTTAAATACCCTCCGGAAAATGGAAACCAATTATCAGCGATATACAATAGACAGACACTTGAAGAGATACACGAAAGCTCTTGGGCATCTCAGCAAATGTGGTAGGTGTCCTGCACATCCAGTGTCTCTAAGGAGAAATACTGCAGTGGAACATTTCCATTTTGGAGAGCCTTTGCGGAGAAATAGCTGAAGAAACAGAAGGATTGCACAAGGTCATCTTCCCTCCCAATAGTGCATGGTTAACATACTTCTGCTACGTGTTTTTTATAGTGTAGCTTGGCACAGGGAGAACATTTACTCTCATCGTGAAGCGTGAGTCTTGTTTTGTTCCTGTTGTAGGTGACTTGTCCCCAGTTAATATTGCTGGCAAAAGTGGAGCAAACCTCAAGGAAGTGAACACTGATTTTATAGTAGTACAATAGAGGCTTTGTGCTTTTTCACCCAAGCACCTCTAGTTGCTTCCTAATGCAATGAACCCAGTCTGGCTGGGAGCAATAAGAGCCATGTGCTTTCTCTTATTACTGTGAAAAATAAATTATTTCTGCAGGTCCTGAACACTTCTCTGAATTTCTGAACTTGGTGAAGGAGCAGAATCAGTATTGTGAAGCCTTGAAGCTGTACCCCTCTAGCACTCAGGAGTACAAGGTGTGTAAGTATATGACACTGCAGCATGCAAATTCTTCATTCTCTCGCACGTGTTTGTGCATCCTCAGCACATTGAGTGAGGACAGGAATGAGACAGCAGCTGCTTGCATTCAAGTTCGGCAGGTCATTGCTGTTCCTGTGTTGTCTGAGACCCTCCTCCAAGATAATAGCTGGAATGACTCTCAGCACTGACCCTGCAAGGTTTGGTCATCGAAGGAGTGGCTGTTACTTCTTTGATCCTGTGACCAGGGGAGTACCTGGGAGTCCAGTTTCTGCTGCACTTGTGGTGTGCTGGAGAACTCCCGTTACCACAGAAAGACCTGTCTTCCTTGCTTTACCTTTGTGATACCAGCTTTCTGTCTGGCACTTGCAGATTGCATGGGGACACTTTGTTATCCTTAAACTATTCTGAAGAGTGCTATAGAGCTTGAAGCACTTGCAGATGTGCCATTTCCTAGCATGTAGTGTCCCTTGTTGGTTTCAGTATAACTGAAGAGCTTTAGCTTGCCCAAGGCTGAGGTAAAATATAAATTAATGTATTTAATATAATTTCATTTAGATATTGTAAATACACAAGTCTTTGTAAAAGAAGTAGATGAAGTAGTAATAAGGGATTTTCAGAAACTCTTGCTTGCAACATGATGAAAGCAGAAAGGATCCTTTCCTCATGAGGGAGGTCTGTTCCTAACTCTGGCTCACTGGGAGTGGTTCTTTGTTCCTTCTGCATTCTTTCAGTCAAATCCACCCGCCCCTTCTTGATGGAGATTGTGAGCTTTGAATAGCATACTGATCTCAGGGTATTGATTCACAGCACCTCTGCCTATAGAGTTGTAGGGCTTTCATCCTGCCTTGTACCAGTGTTTGACTCCTGGAGTATGTTGGTTCAGGGAGACATTCTAACAAAACCCGCTCATGTGAGTAGGGAGGAAGGGGCTGATTTCCTGCAATATGTATTTTACCCAGCTTTTGGCTTGGAGAGTTAGGTACCTCCCCATGCCTTTGCTTTAGTTCTGTGAAATGTCTCCATATGCTAATCAGCCCTTGGCTTGATAAAAAGTTCAAAATGGGGTAGGAATATTGTGCCTGGAGGTTCCTTGAGGGAGGGAGAAATAGGCTTTTGTTGATGGGCACTTAATTTTTACTAATGGAGGAATGCTACTGACTCTACAGCTGATTTCTTATTTCTCTTTTGTCCCTTTCTTGCAGGATATCAGTGATGCGTATGGGGAGTACTTGATTCAGAAGCAGCTATATGAACAGGCTGCGTTGGTATTTGCTCGTGCTGGCATCTTTGCAAAAGCGCTTGATGCTTTTCAGAACAGTGGTAGCTGGCAGCAAGCCCTGTGCATGGCGTCACGGCTTGGTTACACAAAGGATAAGCTGTCCAGCCTGGCACGGAGCATGGCAGGTAGGCCTTGAGGAGATCAGGTGTGCACAGCAAAACTGGCTGCTGTTATTGTTGGTTCATTTTGACTTTCCCTAATATTTAGTGAAAATCTCAATCTTCAGCAGCCTTTTTCTTAAAGGAAAGACAAAGATCATATGTCTTCTAAGAGTTTGTGTGATTGCACATCACTTTTGTTTCTCAAAGGAACCAAAAGATGCTGGAGCTGAGCTGGTAGGCACCCAGGAGTTGCCAAGCTAGCTGTGGCGTTGGCTGCTCCGTGCTGACTGTTTCTTGCACTTTTTCCTTGCAACCAGTTGCCAGGCTGCTATTCCAAATTGCTTCCTTGGTTAACCTCAGGGAATGGAGATTCTTGGAACTGACATGACTGTGGTCTCTAGACGTGATTGACATAAGTACTCTGCCTAGTCACAGACCTTGACGGCTATTGGATAATCCAGAGCTGCATCTTCGTGTTTTCTCCTTAAAGCCTGCTAGCAGCTAGGACTAACTGATCTGTGTAAAGCTATGTGCTGTTCTACTGCAGGAGAAAAAGATAGCTGGTCTAAGAATTTGTGCTCACTAGGACATACCAGACTGCACGTGAGATGTGTGGCATATATGTGGCATATATTTCAGCAAAAGAAATGGACTGTCATTCTGACTTTTGCCTTACTCGGAGGCAGAGTTTATGAAGGGCCCACTTACGCAGTGGGAATATGTCTCCTGGAAATACAGTCTTCCAGAGTTGGATATTCTAGTATTTTCTTTTTCTGTCACTTAATGCAATTTGGATCCTTCATGTCTTGCCTTTAACACTTTTTCTGATGCCCCTCTCAAATCACAACTATAATTTAGCAAAATGAGCAGATACAAACTGTCTTGGATGAGATTGCTTTGCTTATATAATTTTTTTTTTCTGGTGGTGTGTATCACTTGCTCTCTTACATTGCATCCTAGGATATCCAAAGGTAGTTCTGACTTTTAGGGAACTAGAAGCCCTGAATCCCCTAAGCTTGATGGCTGCTGTCCATACTACAGAGAGCAGACAGCAAAGTGCTCCCTGCAGATAGCAAGGCTGCAATACACTGAAGCTTTCATGAGAGGTTTCCATTTTACATCATGGCCCCCTCTGCTTAAGAGGCTCTTCACTGTTTCCGATTTAGACTTGGGGAGAACATTCTTCAGCTGGTCTTGAGGGATGGGCATCAGCAATTTCATAAGCAAATGGGTGATGATGCTGCAAGTTAATGAATTCTTGGCATCAGGCAGCCCTTCTTTTTACTGGACAGATTCAGTAAGTGTGTGAGCAGGTAGAAAGTGCCTCAGTGAGTGGGATTTTCCTTTACTTTTGTTGTTTTGTAGCACAAAAATCCAGCTGCTTCTGAGAAGCTGAACTTTGCCTTTTCTTGTAGGAAAACTAGTTGATCAGAGAAAGCATGCAGAGGCAGCCACAGTCCTGGAGCAGTACACTCAGGTAATGTAATTACCATCCTGTCTGTGCCCCAGTAATATCCTGTGTCAGAGAGATACGCCATCTGTGTTTTCTCTTATGCTGACAGCAAAACAGTCTGTGCCACGGGCTCTCTTGGGGAGGGCAGAGCAGGTCCAGCTGATGCAGTGAGCAGGGTGTGGGTGAATGCTGTGTCCCTGAGTTTTTCCACTCATGAAGCTGCCTCTGCTTTGGTATGAAAAGCTTTTGTCTCAGAGAGCTGGAGCATGAGGACTGGAGTAAGGAAGACAGAGTTACAGAGGGATTTCCCCTCAGCATGGGAGAAGTAGCATAGTTTGAGTTTGTTTTTTTTTTCTAATGTCAGCACTTGAAAGTAGCCAGCACAGTAGTGTTTTTCTGTCCTGACTGTGATGCTGCTTCGTAGAAATGTGCATCTGAATAGGTGCTACCTGAATGTGTATTACTTGCATCAGTAGCAGTACATTGTTGCTCTGTCCTTCTAGGACTATGAAGAGGCTGTTATCCTGCTCTTAGAAGGGGCACTCTGGGAAGAGGCTTTAAGACTGGTAAGACATTTCAGAGTACAATTACCAGAGTGGAACTATTTCTTCAGTGTGCAAGAACAGAGGGATGGGATCTGCGTTAGATCTTAAATAATACCTTGTTTCCTCTCCCTGATCCAGATTCACAAGTATGATAGACTGGATATCTTGGAGACCAACTTCAAACCTGCTATTCTGGAAGGTGAATCTGCAAGAATCCAAGACTTCTCTATGCTCTAGAGGCTGAAGAAGGTCTTTACTTGCTCTGTGGGAAGTCACAGCACTGCAGTACTGGAAGCTGCATGGAAGGATGCTTTGATTCTGCCTAACTGATGCTGCCCTGGCTGTACCCCTTAGCTGCATCTGGCTGTACTCGATGCAGCTTGAAGCCCTGCAGTGTCATGGGCTCTTTTTAGCTTAGTCAAGGTCCTTGTGAGCTTTTCCAAACCTCAGAGTCACAAACTGCAGAGAAGTTTGTGTCTGCGTGTCCATGAACAAGCAGGACAGTCCTTGTTCCAGAGTACATGTGGTAGCAGAGCTATGGACTAAGGAAATGGCTGTCTGTCCTATAAGCTTTTATGAGTATTTTTTTTTTAAATACGATTTGATACCTGTGTTCTCCCTTCCATCCAGGAAAAATGGTTGGTTACTATTGGTTGTTTTTCCTTTTCATGCTATGGGCAGTAGGCTTTATGAGTTGAGGGATTTTTTTTCTTTAATTTGAACCTAAGTAATGTAAAGAGATTCGACCACAGAGCTTTCTGCTCTTCCTGTATCAGAAACAGAGTCTTGTTCTAGAAAACGCTTGTCTGCCAGGTTAATTCACCATCTGGCTTGGTGGGTGCCTGTATTATAAGCTTTGAATTTCCTTGCACTTGAGTCCTTTTCTGTGCTTTGCAGCTGACTTCTGAGTTTGTTGAAATACTGTGCTCCTTCAGACTTCTTGTGTTAAAAAAAAAATGCTTATCTGGTTCTCTTGCACTAATGTTCACATTCTGATTTTCTTATTGAGCAGCTCAGAAAAGTCAGCTGATCTTCCTAGATTCTCAGAAAACAGCATTTCTTCGCCATAAGAGTCGCCTGCAAGTGGTCCGAGAGCTGAAGGAGAAGGCTTGTGAGAGCCTGCAGGGTTGGTATTGAAATGTGTATGATTTTCTCTGCATAAGTAACCATGATCATCTTTGTGGTTTCCATTTGCCCTGGAGGAGCTGTGCTGTCTTCTATCTCCAGTGGTATCTAGAACAGTAGAACAGCATTCTTCTCACCCCCTCCTCACATCATACTTGCACTGCGGTTGTTTGACCTTGCTCATTCTTTAAAGACAGCTTTATTTTCAGTGCTCTCTGTGTCACAGCTTTCATGGGATCAAAATGCACCTTAAAGCTCTTCAGAATGACACAGCATTGTCTCCACAGTGCCAGCTTGCCTGTGTCAGACAAGTGCCCAGCATGTCCTTTGTGCTGAGTAGTTACTAGGCCTGTTCACCTGCCAGCTCACACAGGCTCAGGGAAATTTTGTGAAAGCAAAATGCTTTGTCCTGGTCCAGATTTGCTTCACTGAGATTGTCATCCCACTGATGGTGCTGTTTAACATCACAGTCCTCACCATGGCAGAGGAACAGTGTTCCTATCACAATTGCTCTTTCTTCTCATGTGCTGGCTGAGTGGGGCTGAGAGCTGTAAGGCTTCAAAATGCCAGCAGGTAGAGTGAATCTGCCCAAGCTGCATCTCCAGCAACCTACATAGATTAACCCAGAGAGAAAGCTTGGAGTAACAGTGACCTTTTTCTATACTGTGATGGTTGTTAAAATGTTTTGCAGATTATGAAACACCAAATTGCCCAGAATTGGATCTTTTCTCTGAAACCAGCAGTGTTGTGACAGCCAGCGACACGAACAGCAAATATTCACACAGCAATTCAAGAATATCGGCGTAGGTATCTGCCTCCAAATTAGGTAGCGGCTACCCTGGCATCAGCATTTGGGAGGGCAGCTTGCTCATGCATGGCATGCTTCTCCTCGCAGCTGTGCGTGCCTTGGAGCTGCTTTAATTACAGGCATTTCATGGTTATTTTAACTCTTAGTGGGAGGAAGAGAGCAGAAAATGCCAGAAGCTACTAGTGCAACAGGAACTGAGTGCCCAGCAGAGGAGCTGTGAACACAGACTCTGGGCAGGAGCCAGCTCTGTGAGTGTCGGGCATGTTGCCAGAATAGCTGCTGTAGGAAGCTTGACACAATATTGGGCAGAGCTTGCACGCGTGGCTTGTGCCCTTTGTCCTGGGTTTTGCACTTGATGTGTGGGGGTTGCTAGTAAATCTCATACCAATGTCTGCCCACAGTGGGCGTCTGTGTTTCTTTTGAGTGCTCTTAAGAATGTGAGCTGCAATATGGGGTGGGGTGTGTTAGAGGCCAGTGTAGTCTCTGGGACTGCATCTGAATTCCCTAGCTGAAATGTGGAAAAATACAGCTGTGGGAAAAGTGTGGACTTTTTGTGGCCCAGTTGAAAAGAGGAGGAGAATGCAACCTTAGTATTCAGCATACATGTGTGAGAGTGCGCAGATCATTTGGGGACATTATGCAATTAGTACTGGCCTGTGATTAGAAGTTGCTTTCCTGTGATAATAGAAAGGAGCTGAGCTGTATTAGTGCACAGCTTGTGGAGACAGCAGAAATGAAATTGTGCACAGGCATCACAGATCCTGGCACCAAATTGTTTTAAGTGGAGCTCAGCTTTGCCTGATAGTGACTGCTGCCAGACAATTTACCCTGTTTTGTGCTTAGATGCTTTAACCTTGCTGGAACACAGAGCAGTCCTTTCTGTAGTAGAGAAGCAGCCCAACTACCAACTTGTGTTTCAGACCACTAAGGGTATTGGTTGAGTAGCATTGAAAACATTGACACAAATATACATAAGCTTACATTCCCTCTCACTGGAGAGAGTAAGGACTAGAGTAACAAGTTTCATGCCCACTGTTGATGTTCCTTCAGACTTAGCCTGTTACAGCTAATCCTGTTGTGCACATTGTAACTAAGCATCCTCCTTTTCCAGGCGATCCTCAAAGAACCGGCGCAAGGCTGAGCGCAAGAGATACAGCTTGAAGGAGGGGAGTCCTTTTGAAGATATGGCCCTTCTGGAAGTCCTGGGAGAAAATGTTCGTGCTGTTGAGACTGTGAAGGGTAGGACACTTTGTGATCTTAATGCACTCCGCAGCTTGTGAGGACAGCTGAGGCAGTGTGCCCCATCTTGTTCTTAATGAGTATGATGGGAAGAGATGGGCCATAAGGCCACCTGTGTTAGACCTTGATTTAGTTCATCTGCCTCTGAGCCTGGAAGAACATGCAATAGTGTGAGCTCTCCACATTTGAAGTTTGGGAGCGGAAAAGTGAGACCTTGTCAGTGCTGTGGCAGATTTGTCTCACATTTGTACTCAGGCACTGTATGGGTTGGGTAGGGACAGAACCAGTTCTCATTTGCTGCTCTTCTTCCTGTGCCCCGACAGCAGAGAAACAGAGCTGCTTATTTGGCATAACTGCATTAATTGCTGTTGCTTGTGCTTCTGTTCCCTCCTGCAGGAGACATACACATCCTTCTGAAGCAGCTTGTGCTATTTGGTTATGATGAGCAAGCTGGGGCACTGCAGCAAGTCCTGGAAGAGGTTTTGGAGTTGATGGAGACCTCGATCCCAGAAATCTGGACTCCAGACCTGCAGCAGAGCTCTGTCGACTCGGTCTGTGCTCACCCACAATACCCTTCACGCCTGCCATACAATACCAAGTATTTAGCAGTATTCTGCATTCGCCAGCAAAGAGTCCAGAGTCCTTCCTTTGCTTTGCAGATCTGGTTTTTTTTCTGTAGAGGCCAAATAGGTGCTCTGTGCAGTACCTGCCAAGTCAGTACACTCTAGATGTGTACAACAGGTATAGCCCGCTGTGTCCCTTGCACTGAATGCCACGTTGGACAGGATGAGGTCTCATAAGGCTTGTGTTACCTTGTCCTAGTGGTGACTTCTTTTTGTAAGCTCTATCTTAAGCAATTTGTAAAACATAGGAACATTGTTTTCTCTTTTAGGCCTGACGGTTGAAGTGTTAGCATAGCTTATATGTACTGGAGTAGTGGTTGTCCAACCTGGTGGTGTGAAGTGAAAAGCTACCAGACTGGCCAATTTAGTCTGAACCAGTATATGATAAGGAATATATTGCAAAAAGAAGGGTTATGTCAGGCTTCTGTTTCCTTTACACAGTATAAGGAAATCACGAGCACTGCACTTAGTTCCCTTCCAAAGTAAAAGTATTTCTAATAAGTAGTTTCTGAGCACTCATGGTGAACGCAAGATATTCCCCAGTATCTTCTCCTTAACTAATGATTAGCAAGATTCTAAGGAGAGATTAAAACTGTTCTATATGGTGGGGAGCTGAGACTTTCAAATGAACTTTAAATATTGCTGGCACTGTAATGAAAGTAGTCCTGCTAAGTCGTGACACTTAACACTGCTGTCAAGAAGTAGGTGCTGGGATAAGGGTTCTGCGTCCTGAGAAGCTGTCTGAAAGCAGTTCTGCCTTTCTGCCTCTGTTAATTTGTTCTGAGACATTGCTGGGCTTTGATCACATATTCATGGTCACTTTGTACTGAGAGGTCTGCAGGCAGCGCCTTCTGATTTTGGAGACTAACAGCAGAGTTTCCTTTGTAGGTATCCCTGCTCTTAGCCTTGCTTTGTGCAGGTTGGAACATGGGTATTGCTTCTTCATGCAGGTCCTGGGACCCAATTCAACTGCAAACAGCATTATGGCTGCCTATCAGCAGAAGAGGATGATGACGCCTGTTGTACAAGGTTAGTTGAAGCTCTGAGTGGGTGTGAAATGTCAGTGAGGTCAGCAGTGTTTGAGGCTCTCCAAGCATTGCTACCTGCCAACAGTTGTAGCATTTATGCAGTTACAGGAGTTTCTTGCTTTTCTTTATGCTGTATCCTCCCTCCCTGTGGCAGGTGAGCAGCCTTGGTAAGGTTTTATTTGCTCTGAAGCCCTGTGCTAAAACTACTGTCTGAATTGTACTCCTGGCTTCCTGTCTGTTGTGAGGGAACTGGAAGTCTGAGTTCTTAGGGAATGTGTTAGATAATTCTGCTTGTAACTTACCAGCTGAATTTTCCTACTGGCTTTCACAGCCAGGCCAGGCTCTTGACCAGGCCAGGCTACAGTCTGTTGTGGTGCTTTGCCATCTTGAAATCCTTGCAGCTAATACAAACTTAGGGCTGAGAGACCTAGCAAGTGCTGATCCCATCTCCCCTCTGTTTTCCCTCCTCCCCACTAGTCCTGGAATTGCCTGGAGAAATACTTTAATAAACCTCTAGATGTGACCTGCCTATTGCCGCTTGCCAGGACTGGCTCTGGAGAAAACCCTGTGCCTCTTATTCGCACTTAACAGATCCAGCTGGCTATTGTGTGTGATGTCCCAGCTATTGGTGAATGAACAGAGTTTTGCTCTCTGACATTGATTGTTGCCTCCTTATTCTGCACGGTAACACTTAATGGAGAGGGCCTTGTATTTGCCCCAGAGCTTGATTTCTGTAAGGTGTTCTGCTAGCTGCACTCTTCTGAGTAGGCTGGTGATCAGTCACTAAAGGGAAATGCTATGTGTCAGAGACTTCTCAGTGTCTTTTGATAGAAAAGCAAGTAAGTAGTTGACAGCGCCTGAGGAAACTATATTGCTGTTACCCTTTGTTCTGACACTTGTCCTGTTTGCCTTTCAGATCCAGAATTACTTATTGCACCAAAAATCAATAAAAATCTACAGTGGAAACTGCATCTTCTCCAATAACTAAAAGCCAAGGAATCTCATTGGACTCTGAACTGTAACTTTTCATATAATCTCATTACATCTTTGCAGAAACCATTGTTGCCCTGGCGTTTCTGATACACCTTTCTTAGGGCTGTGCAAGCAAAGGGTCCCTCCAGCTGATGCAGCTGTGACTATGACCTGTATGGCATCGCACTAATGGGGACAGACTCACATTCCCCTGCAGAGATGGTTTGTGAGGTTGGAGAGTAACAGGGTGTGCAGCTCTGGACGCTGCTGGTTGAATCCAACGTCTCCCACCACTGTTCCCTCCCTTCTGGAGGAAGCGACCCCACCAGTGTTGGATGGCCTATTTTCTCTGCCATCACTCCCTCCCGTGGATGGTACTTGCCATGATGACAGGCAACATTTTAAGGTGTTGAGCCTGGTTTAGAGATCTCACCAGTAAGTCTGTACCAATAAGAAATTGATGCAGTTGCTAAACAAATGAGTTGTGTTTTCTCTGTTGAAACTGGATGTTGGTAATACCGGATTTTCACCAGAATTGCTTTGTTATGTTGGAGAGAACTCTGAAGTACCAGCAGCCATTAGTGTCCTGAAAGTGTGCCCATTCGCACCAGGGAGATTTTGGGTAGAGGGAAAGGTAAATAAAAGCAGGGGGGAAGGGTAGGGTGGAATGGGGGGTGTCAGTGTCACACGCTGCTGAGTAATACTTCACTAATTATCTCAGTTTAAAGAAGATCAGCTAATGCTGCTGTGTGGCAGTGGCATATCAGCAGCTGCACCCTGATTATGCTGTGTGCTGTTGCAGAACTGTTTCAGCTGGAAACTCACCTAACCTCATACCTGAGAATTAGGTTTTACCCCAGAATATTTCTGCAACCTGACTCATGAAGTAACAGCTGAGACCTGGGAGCAGAGGGAGGGGAAAAGCTCTGCAGGCGAGGCTGGAAACCCTTTCAACAGTTGCAGCCCCCTTCTCCCTTTGTTAATTTTGGCCTGACAGCTGCTGTGTTCAACGTGAGCTGTTTCAGTCAGGTGCTGTGGAAAAATGCCAGCACAAACAAGGCACTTCCTGTCTGTTGGAGCTCTGTCATGACGCAGCAGCGGGCTGTGCTCTCACTGCACAGCATTAGCGCGTGTCTAGTGCTGCAGATCATTGTTTTCGTCATGCGAAAACTCTGTGGTACTGGGATGGCCTTGTGGGCTTGCACTGTATGTGCTGTGCTGGCTTGGGGTTGTTGGAGTGAAGTGGTAAAACAATCCTTTGTCAGTGTGGCATGAAACATCGGAGTGGTCTTATTTCCTGCTGTTCTGAGTTACGTGGCCTATTCTGGGTGATGTGGGGATGGCTTAAGCCTGTTGTCAAGTGTTGTGACTACCCTGGAAAGAGATTCTGCAAGAGTAAAGTCTTGAGATGGCAAAACACACGAAAGGCTGCACAGGGTAGGAGTGTTTTACTGGATCGGGGTCTTCAAAATGGTAGTAGAACATAGTCTGAGGTGAAATACGGAAGCCATCTTTCAGACCTGGAGAAAGGGGTGATGAGGGAGTCTGCAATCCTCTCCAGGGTATGGAGGGCTCTGTCCCTGCAACTGAAATGCGACACTGACACCGAAATTCCTGACATTCCTAAATCTGATGCCAGGAAATGCTGACGTCTTGCACAGCCTAATGTATAGTCTAGAAAGAGATTCCCTCTTTAAAAAATCCAAGAAAGGGTAAAACTACTGGTGGCTTACTGAGGATTCAGGCTTGTGCCTAAACATAACAGTTCCTTTAATGTATGTATATGGGTTCTTCTGCTTTTCAAAGCTGAAGACCCCTGGTCTGAGGCATATTTTCCTGTTTTCTCTCAAGGCAAAATCACTTTAAGTCTGCCACCCCGGTGGAAGGCCAGTTTTCTAATCATTCATATGGTAATTCATCACTGAACTCCATTGTCTTCTCCTACCCCTCTCCATCCTGAGTGAATTTTGCCTAAGGAGCAGTAGAGCTGGAAGCAGCACCTGGTGTCCTCAGCCTCCAGGGAGGGCGTCCTGCCTCCTGCTTCCTACTTCTGCAGGTGCTGAACCTTGGCATCTTTTCACCAGCCAGCAGGACTCTGCTTTCCCTTGATTTCTACTAGGATGCTCTTCTGCTTTCTTAGTGAGGGATGTCATCTTGAAATACGTTCTGCCTTAGCTGCTGTCTTTACGGACATGTTGAATATGCTCTGCAGAGTTCTGTGGAGGCTCATACAAACAGATGCAGTTAACAGGAACTGAAGTAAGCCATTAATGCAGAAACAGGGAGTTAACTTAAGGAATATCCCAATTTCTAAGCAAGTGTGGCTGTGTGGAAGCCTGCTTCTCTCATTAGATCAGCTGTCTGCTGCCTAGCTTCATTAAATACAAAATACAAAAGAAAAGAACAATTTCAGGCACACAATATCACAAAAGTAACAGCTTCAGCAGAAATCTCTTGAGTTACAGCAAGGGGTGGAAGGGAGTTGCTCTTGATTCAGGTACCCTTTGTCAACACCGGTCATTCTAAGGAACCCCGTGTCATCCTCAGAAGCACTTCTTAAAAATGCAGGAAGGTCCATGTTCTTCATATTCGCTGCTGTAAACCCAGAGCTCCTGGAAAGAGCGGAGTGAGGCCAGAATAGACCCACCAATCCAGACAGAAGACTTCCTTTGAGGGGATGCGGCTATGACAAGGTTGTCACTGGGGCACATCCTGGCCAGTTCCATCTGGAAGCGGTCAGCAAAGCCCTCCATCATAGTACTGCCCCCGCACAGCAAGATATTCTTCAGCATTTTTTTGTTGATGTCACCATCACATTTCTGGAGACAGGCGAGTGTCAGCTGCAAAAGCCCTGGCTGCTGTGAGCCAAGTAAGGCTGGTTTGAAGAGCGCTTCAGCACAAAGGAATCTCTCCTTGCCTACAGTGACGAGGTGTCCATCCGGCAGCTCATAATCCATTTGTTGGTTTTGAAGAGGCAAACTCAAGTCCTTTCTAGGGTTCAGAGAAGTGTAACAACACTTCTCTTTGAGATCTTGTATGATGTTTAGCTGGTGTTCTGTGAACACGTTTCCACACTCATTTAGTAACTTCATGAGGTAACGTGTGATGTCCAGGCCGGCATAATCGACTTTGCTGGTGATGCTACGTATAACATAACCTTCGTAGATGGGAACCACATGCGAAGCACCGTGGCCACTTTCCACCACGAGAGCTGAGGTTTTTCCATAAGAGTACATGGATAAACAGGACTGGTAGGCAATATGGATGGCAGGCACGTGAAATTCTTCAAACATCATCTCAGCATATCTCTCCTTGTCAGCAATGGAACACAGGGGAGGAACTGACACCAGAATGGCATGGTCCTCTGGCTGAATCTTCATCTCCCTCTGGAAAATGCACTCCAAAGTATCTCGGACACAGTTCCAGTCCACCACTACACCATGTTTTATTGGGCTGATGAGTGTTAAGGGTACGCTGCTGTTCTGAAGGTCTCTTCCAATAAAGGTTTCTTTTTGATTGCGCCCAGCCTCCCCCATGGATTTACCAACCGTAGATGAAACAATGTGGGAAGGACACGGGTCCCCTGCAAAGCCACACTTGAAGTAACCCGTGCCAATGTCTACGACTACCGCTTTAGTTTCCTTCATGGCCTGGAGGCTGCCCTTGGTCACAGATACGTGGCTGTCCCTTGTAGGCTTCAAACAGCTCGCACCCGCTGCTGCTGTTCTTGCAGACCTTTCCTGTACAGCTGTGACTTCATTGGGTGAGTGCTGGACATGCTTCTTGGTAGCATTGCCCTGCCACCACTCCAGCCAGCACCAGCGCGAGCAGCAGGCCTGTGCCTGGAGCCCTGGTGGCAGTGGTTCTACTGATGCCACTGGCTTTATGACATCATACGTAGGCCTGCCCCTCAGGAACCAGTGCTCCGATGCAAGCGTGTGACAATCGTGACTTAGACAGTTGTCTGCCGGTTCTATACAGATGGATTGCAGGTCTTTGTGCTTCTATTTGACCTCCTCTGAAAGGTTCTGAAAAAAAATGACACCCACCCAGATGCGACGGGCCGTGGGGCATAAACAGTGCGTTTAACTGCAAAGCTGTGTGGCTTTCCTTTCTGGCCTGCCTCTGCCACGTGAGGAAGAGCAGTCTTCTAGCATTTGCCATTGCTCTTGGTCCAGAATAGTTCCTGTTGCTAAGGACTAGCACTACTGCATGGCTGGGGCCAAGGGAAGCCCTAGTTTGACTGTCAAGAGTGAATCCCTAGACTGGCTGGGCTGTTGTCAGTTTCTTTTTTTTTTTTGAAGTTTTGCTTTCTAAATTAAGGCATAGTATCACTAATGTCAGCAAAATCCAAAATGTGACTGGTGTTTGAATTTAGGCCACAGCCAACCCTTCACCCTTACTGTCCCCTATTCCACTACAGGAACGTCTTTGTTCTTTTCCAGCAACAACAGGCCACTAATTACCCCACCTGAGTGTGTGTGGTAACATGCTGCTGCATGGGGGCGTGGAAGGACACCCTCTCCCCACATAATACGCTATCAAGAGTTACACAGCATTTTCCTAGGATAACAAAAGCTCTGTGTGCTCTTTTACTGAAAGCCGTTTCACCCAGAGGGCACCTTGGTTAACAATCAAAGCTGGGCTTAGGATGAAATGGAACCCTACAAACCAGTTCTGGACCCAGAAACAGATTTTTATTACTACCGCTCTGCTGCCTACCTGGGAGTTCACATCTTGATGACAATCCAATGACAGTGGCTTACCACAATCCTGATGTGGAGAAACAACGCAGCATTAAACCACACAATTTCTGTACCGACCTCAACATAAGGTACCCAAACAACCGCCAGCCTTGATAGTTTATTACCCTGGCGAACAGTAGAGCTGGTCATTGGACAGCATTCACGTGGGTTGATATATATTAAAAATCATTAAACACATTCTTGTACGTCACAGAGATAGGCTGCCCCTCTTAGAGCCTGCGCAGTGACTACCCTGGCAGCCTGGCGGGGGGCGATGCCCACTCCACAGCTACGGGGAAGTTCAGCAGCCCTGAATGTTCACCCACGCTGTGGCACAGCGAAGGGGGGAGGCTGCAGCTCATGCTCCTTCCCATACACCCGCAGTACGTTCCTTCGACTGTTCTGCTGTCAGCTGCACCAGCCTCTGCAATGTTACCACTTAAGAGAAACTTCAGAGAAAGACCTCTAAATCATTGTTTGTTTCTTTCCTTTTTCAGTAGAAACCTACATCTGCGCTCAAGCCTCAGCTTCGGAATTAAAATAAATCCTTTAATCCAAACAAAGCACTTCCTCCAGACTTCAGTTCATGTACAGATTAGTGTGGCAGTACCACAACAAAGCTGCAAACACACCTTTCAGTTTCACAAGTCACTTTATTTTATGTTGTGGGTTTGTGGTGTTTTTTTTGTCTAACCTGTTCCAAAGTTAACAGGGTACTTTTTCCCCCATTACATTTGTCATTCTAGCTAACAAAAAAACATACATATCCACTAATATTTCAAGGTCTTTGTTTTAGCCTGAAATCTGAAGACAGGTTGTCAGATGATTTTTTGCGAAGTCATTTTGGCCAATGTTTCCTGAGGTGTTCCTTTAACTGCGGGATAGTGGACACCTGCTTTTTGCAGCAATGGCACCTGAGGGGCAATGTGAGAAGTTCGGAGACGTGATCTTTCACCATCACTTTTCCCTTGCTTCTTACCATTTCTATCACATCTGAAAAAAAATAAGAGACAAGGTATTGGGACCATGTAGCGTCATGAAACACATGACACTGCAGAAACTCTGCACACCGCTTCGCATGCACAGCATGTCATCACTGCACTCTAATTCAAACCAGTCACAAAATTCTGTTGATTTTTACTTAGTGCTATTCCCCAATATCTGAAATTATATAAAGCTTTCCACTTATTACAATAGAACTTATGGCCTACACATTTGTTTGGAAAAAAAGCCCAAAGCCAGAACCCTCAAGCAGGATTACACGTTATGAAATGTAATCTTTTCAAATCATTACCTTCAGAGTTTAAGAAGTAGTCTGTAGTAAAAGAGTTCCAGTGCTTTTTGGTTTTCAGGGCTGGAGAATCAAAATCCTGGCTGATTACGTGCAAATGTAGCTGACTGAAACAAATATATTAGGTAGACATGAGAGAAGAACAATATTAATGCTTGAAGTTCTTTTGCAGTAGCGTCAGTTGCAGACATGATTCAGCAGAGTCGGACTGCCAGCCTTATGGGTCAGTCTTGCCATGTTTGACCCGCAGTCCTGCGACAGAAGAAACCCAGTCTGTTCGGGAAGCCCTGTCTCATGCCAAGCGTTTCACTTAAAACACTCAAGGTCACTACTCTGCGTGACCCCTAACTACAGTGTGTATTCCTGCCAGTTTCCAAAAAGGCAGAGGCAGTGGTTTTAATGAACCAAAGGTTTAAACTTCATAGAGTATGTGAATGGGGCTTGATCAGTGACTTAAAGCTTCATCCAAGAACTGGAGAACACCTTAGGAACACTGACTGCAGTACCCACAGGCATTTGGACGCTGTAAGATCTGGGCTTATTTACACAGAAGACTCAAGTCCTTGCTCAGTATCAGGCAGGACCTGATGGGCTGAAGAGTCTGTCTCTCATGCCAGATCGGTGCCCCAGGAGGGGGGATGCCCTAGCTCCTGGCCTTTGGCAGCATCACCTCTTTTGCTGGGACGGGACCACCGCGTTCCGTAGCCCCAGCTGCAGAGCTCTGATAGGGGAACCCAACAGGCATTTCCCACCGGACCCATCGGCATGTACGCGGCAGTGCATGCACAGGTGCACCCAAAGGACTTGGACACCAAACTAGTAGCGTTTAGGTTCTAGTAGCGTTTAGGAGTATTAGCTGTTCTTTAGCAATGCCAGGTCACGTTACAGGTTTGGAAGAACAGCGTCTCCACCTGATGACTCATCTAGGTCTTACCTCATACTGGGGACAGCATGGTAACCCAGTCTGAACTCCAGACTCCCTCTGTCAGGGCACTGTTCGATCATTTTTTGCCCAACTGCGTGCATGTGTTCCAGGAGTTCAAGATGGTCCCTGGTGACTGACTTCAGGCTTGAAATGGGGTCCCATGGTAAGATAAGCCAGTGGTAACGCGCTTTAGGATATTTATCTTTGATGACTACAGTCTTTTCATCTTTGTAAACCTTGCAAAACAAATAACTAGATTATTTACTGATTGAAAGTTAAATATCTTATTCCTGTAAACACTGTATTTAGTGGATTTTGAGATGTTAACCATGTACATATCCCACTATGGTTGCAGAAGTCCCTGAGCACACATATCTGTTGCTAGTGCAACTGTGACTGACAGGAAAAAGCCAGGAAAGATTACTAGACAGGGAGAAATATCAGGCAGCAGAGCATTCCACTTCAAGGAGGACTTCCGCTGGAACTGAATTGGTCCAGGATATGCGTCCTCTTCCATACCGTGCACCAGGCAGCTACAGAGGGATGTTCCAGCATCCTTCTTTATACACTAAAGAAAAAGCTTTCTGTTCTAATATAGCAGTAAGTTAACTGTTGCTACAGGTGGATATGAACTCTCTTGAAAATCACCTGGACTCAGATACCCGTGAAGTCTAGAGACTCTACTTCCATCAGGCTACATTCAAGCTTTGCAGTCACTGAAACAAAATCACGGTACTGTGCTCAATATAGAGCACGTAGGAATGCACTGGACCGCCTCCTCCTTCGCACATTTCTGGAGTGAAACACAAGTCTCAAAGGCGCTACAAATAGTGTGCTCAGTGCTGCAGACCTCTGCCGGCATTACAAAGACAAAAAAATTTAAGTCTGAGCTATTTCAGTTCATGCTACCCACAGATCACTCACAAAAAGAACAGATTCCTGTCTGTGATGCCCTTTTTCCCCATTTTCATTTTGTTTTGCCTTCTGCAATAGTTTAATACAACTGATGCAGCGAGACAGTAGCAAAGCATGTGGCGAACAGTGGGGACAACCTGTCCCAAGCAATAGAAATCTGTCAGGTTATGAAGCAGAAACTGTGTGCTATGTCTCTATCTCTTAGCAGCACATCTGTTGGAGAGAGATGGATTATGTCTTTGTCATCTTTGCTAATTATTCTCATGTGTTTATACACAAAGCTGATCTGTCTTGCTCTACAGGAAGGAAGATTAAAATTTTATCAGCACGCAAATCACAGGACTGATTCAGCAGCAAGACTGGTTGACGCTGTCATATTTTGACATACACACATTACTGTCTGCATATGCACCCAGTGGGAATGGCATCATGATCAAGTGTTTTCAGAAGAAAGACATATTGCCATTTATGTAATATTTTATTAAAATACAAAGCTCGGAGTTCTATTGTTTGTGTATTTAGTTCAGAACCACAACCAATAAAGCTAACACTGGGTCACAAAGTTTGTTCTAACAATTTGTGTTTTAACATTCAAAGAACAGTTTTAAAACCAGTTTATCTTTTGGGTCAAGAAAGCAGTGTCTTGGTAAGTGCTATACGAATTTGTACTTAAGGGATGAAGATTAAGCTTTGTGTTTAAAAAGTAAGCAAATATTTTCAATAGCTTTATTCAATAGCTTATTCAATAGTTTTATCATTCCCCATAGAAAGACTCATTTGAAACTGCTGGCATTTCCAGGAGAATGGGCATCCAGTTCTCCTGCACCTCTACGCAGTTCAACACTTTAAATTTGAATTAATAATAAGTAAATTTAAAAAAAAAAAAATCAAGAAACAGGAACCTTCTGATTAGTTATGAAGGAAACTATTTTTAGCCTGAAGGTGATCCCCACCTGAAAGAGGCCCAGTGAGGCTGCGGAATCCTCACCACTGGAGATCGTCTCAACTCAAATGGACAAAGGCTGGGGCAATCACACCAAGTGCAAGTGGTCAGATTGAGTGACCTCCAGAAGTCTTTTCCAACTGAAATTATTCAGTGATTTCAAGAACCAAGTATCACAGGTGTCTGTGGTATCTGTCCCCTGAACACATACTCTTGCTGAGAAGTACCAAGGGAAAAACACATCTCTAACGTTAAGATGGACATGCATCACTCAGCCAGCCAAAACCCAAGCTAAATGGACCCAAGCTTCAGGCCTTACTCTGCCAGACAGTGGAATATTGATGGAGAGCATTCTCCCCGTTTTTAGAGTTGAGCTAAAAAGCTTGGTTTTGAGAAGGAGTTGTCTGTGTATTTGCCATAACCTGAAAATAAAATGAAAGTAGGTTCTATATGTGGATAGGGAAAATTCTCTCAGACTCCCTCAGAGTACAGTAACAGGAAAGTGTGTATACACTGCAGCCATAAAAGACATTTGTCATATTTCTGCATCTTGAGTCTGTCCTCCCCAAAAGCAGGCAGCAGACAACAAAAAAAGGGCTCAAGGAAAACCATTATGCAGCCACAGGGAAGCAGAGGGAGGAAGGGTCCATCTGCAGAAGGCTAAAAGAAACCCACCCAGGAAATTCCTGCTGGCACAAAGAAACCGGGTGGAGAAGGAGGAGGAGCCAGGGGTCACATCCTGTCAGCAGGCACAGAGGTGCTGAAGTTAAGAATTTGCTGGAAACCAGGAAACTGCACTATGCTGCCGACAAACAGGAACCTCCACTACTTGCTCAGCTTCAAACCATGCCTCCATTTTTCCTGGGGGTTTCCCTGAGGAAACAAAGCAACTGCACTGCTCGCCGGCTCTCCCAACAACCTACTTGAAATCTGTTGGCCAAATTTGACAGTGTAAAGAGCTCAGAGATAATTAAGATAATGACATTCTGCAAAATAGTAGAGACTCCCAAATTAATGCTGCTACAGAGAGAGATGCAAGTACAATTCAGCCCTTGCACAGTACTCCACTGGTTAATCGGATCATTAAAGTACACTGCAGAGGGAAGAAAGAAATTAGACAGGAACTACTGTAAAGTACAAGACTACAGCTCTCACCTGCATTTTTGGATCTTGCATAGAGCTCTTCAGACCCTGACTCCAGTGTCCTAAATGTTCCTAACGCACAAAAGAAAAAAAAATAATTCTGTAAGAGAATTAAGAATCCAGATATATGTTTTAAAGCATTCAGTTAAGTACTTTAATACTTTGATACTTTCAGCTGAATGACTGCTGAACTATTTCCTTTCTATAAATGCCAACAGACTTGCTCTAACTGCCCCCACAAAGCTACTTTTGAAAACTTCTAACAAGATACTGTTAAGATTCAAAGTTTAGTCTTTCAAAGGTTGGAAATTTAACAGCAGAGAGCTCTAGATCTGTTTGAATTTAATAATTTGCACGCACATGCCATGGCACAGTCCTTGATTACTACTGATGACAGATTATTTTACTAAAAGCCTCTGCTTCATGGATCACAAGGGCCAAAGGAAGTACAAGGATCTCCATTAACAGTCCTACCACATGCTGCTCTGCACAGAACAAAGAAGTGGTTGCGGTGTGTGGCCTTACTCTTAGGTGTACTTATTTTTTGATATAGTGCAAGGAGCTGCTTGTACAGAAAACAAGAAAGGCACAGCAAGATCAAGCCAGCACCAGCAGACATCTCGTAACTTGATCTCTGAACACCTAATAGAGGGTGTCTTGAGTGCACTTTTTTCAAAATAGATAATGTTTTATCTGTTCAGATCACTTCACAGGCGTTATCAATCATGATCTTCATCATACTCTTACAGAGAAAGTTGTTCAAACATTATTATAGTGCTGACAAGAAACAGTGTGGATCAGCTTGTCTCCCTGCTCATACCACCACAAATCTTGCCCTAATATAACTACCCTGAGTTCACAAGTGAAATAAATGGTCAACCCACCACAACCTGGGACTGAAATTTTGTCCTGAGGGGTTTAATTTCTGTGCCTTCTCCTCCAGCAACTGCACTGCTATAGTTCCAGATGCACTAAGTAGTCTTTTATTTTGTCCATGTCAGCAGGGCTAAAAACTCCCTTTCAAAAGATTTTGCCTGGTAACATTCATTAATGTAAACATGGCTCTACCATAAGAAGTGACCACAGGAGGAAGGTAAAAAAAAGGCAATTAAAAATAAAAAGAGAAAAGGTCAAGTTGTTCTGTTCTCTATCCATAACCTTTTAGATAACCACTGCTCTATTTGTAACACAGCAGATTACATCTCAAGAGCTAGTACAGTATCCTTGTGTGACCCCAGATAAACTGAGCTCACGTGGACTGTCCTTCTAGCAGAAACTGCAGCAGGAAGCAGAGATTAAATCCTCACTCGCTACAAGCAAGCCCCTTCACGCACACTGACCTCCCAGCTCAGGTTATAATAGGTCCCAGGTAACTTTCTCAGGACTTGGGTGATGTCAGGAGCAGAGTCTTTGCCTCAGAGCAGGTCAGCTCACATGTTCTGAGGATCTGCGTTCACTTGAGACACTTCCCCATCAGCAGTATCCACCAAAGCCCTGATGGAAGAGTCAACCCCAGGGGAAAGAGCGCAAGTACTAATACCAATACACTTGCCTTTTTGCTCGAAGTTCCTCCATGTGGAGATACACTGGTATTGCTTAGCTTGGGATTTGCAGAACTGCCTTGTGCATCTGCCACCTCCATCTTCATTATTTTCCTGGGCACAAGCTCTACCTCATCATTGTCACTGAAGTCCTCACATGGCATCTTGTCGGTTTGTATCTTCTCTTCTGCTTCTGTAACAGTTTCCCCCAACTCTTCAGCAAATTGCACCGTGTAGGGGTAAAGTTTATTCACAATATGCAGAACTTGGCCTGGCTTCATTTTCACCTCTTCACCTTTGCCAATATTCACGAGATCAACACTAGTTGGGTTGACTCCTATCTTTGGTAGGGAGAAAAAGAAAAAAAAATAGCAAACTATGTTGTGACTGCAATTGCCAATTACCGCTCCATTGTCCTAGAGTATCACTATACGCTTTGTATTCACTGCATTCCCCCTCCACCCCGACCTGCTCCAGAGGACCAGGGAAGTCCAACGCTGAAGACACTTCTCTGAGGCCCAGTCTTGCAATCACAGCTGTCAGCACACAACCCTTAGGGGCATGGTGTCACAGGGACCCAACAGTTCTGTAGCAGCTGGCTACAGAGTTACAGCTAGACCTACGCCACACTTTGCTCAAAAAAATTAACAACCTATTAAACAACTGTTAAAATAATCACAGCCTTAGTAAGAATTATTTCTGAAGAGTAACGGTAGCTTTAACAAATTATTTCAGTCCAATCATACCCAGAAAGTTTCCTGTTTTCAAATTATTTTTACTTTTTCTTTCCTTTCCTTTTTACTACATTTTGTTTTCTGTTTCTACCAAATACTGTCCCATCAACACATTTGCCTTCAAATACGCAAGCACATTCTTCTGGCTTATTTCAAAAGACAATGGAGTTCATGCTCACAACCGCTGGCTCACCAGCCACAGCCCACAGCTAACACTCCCTCTGGCATAGGCAAAAAAAAAAAAGAAAAATCAGAAAAAAAGTCTCTCTGAGCCCCCAGAAGAGTCCACTACACAGGGATCAGCTCCTTGCTCCTTTTGTGGGTTTTTTTTTTCCTTCCCAAGCCAAATGTAATAACCCTTCTCCAGCTCATGGAAGACTGTGTTCAAACACGGTGACAACACTTACGGGTTCCTTCAAGAAAGGCTAAACCTCTCAGTCCACCTCAGCTTATGCAAAGTACATACCAGTCTATCTGTATTTTAATGCTCTTATTTTCATTTTGCACCTTACACTTTCACAAAACCAACTCTGTTACTAAATCTGTTCTAGCAGAAAATGAGGACAGCAAGGTCAAATTTTTACCTGTCTCTCTCATTGCATCAGCCTACAGCTTTATGCAGCTCTAAAATAATTTTCCCCTCAAACAAGTGTTTTAAAGGCTGAGAAGTTACCTGAAGTTTAGCTGATAATTGAAAAGCGATACATTTTCCTCTGTCTCAGGCATAACTGATTAACACGAAGTGGTGTGGGCAACCTACAGTGACTACTTGAGAGACGGATCTTGCCTGATCATGAGGATGACCCTCGGGAAATTAGAAGTCTTCGACTTCGGCAAAATGCTTTTGGTTAATGTTTATGCATGAAACAAGCTTTAGGAAACCAGCTCTTCCCTGTGACTGATAAACTCTGTCACATAATGTTTCTTCAGCTTTGTCACTGCGATACCTGCCTGCTTCACAAGATGGTACTGTGCCTCTCATCACTTGGTATTCAATGCGATGAAGCACCCGCCTGATTCCAGCCAGGATCTCTTCTGTCTACAGTTCCGCAGTTTCACTCAGGTCAAGTACAATTCACATCCCTGGGCCAACACGCTATCAAAAAACTGATCACTGGAACTCCGTGCCACATACAATTCACCTGGGAAGCAGCTCTAGAGCAGGCAGTGAAAACATGCTAGCACCCACCACCAGAAACTATTCCCAACCCAGAGGATCCAGTAACACAGTATTCAAATTGTGGCTAAGGCAGACTTCTGTGAAAAACTGTCTGAGATCTTTGCTGTATTCACAGGTTACTGGTGGGGTCCCTGTGCTTACTGAGCTCTGGAGGTGTTTTGATGGAAGACGTTGCTTCTCAGTAGGCAGAACACATTGATGCGTTGTCCACACGTGCTGATGCTGCAGGTGCACATACATGCCCCAGCACTGGAAGCCAGAGAATTTTCCCTTCCTATTGTCTCAGGGATACTGGTTCTCGTAAGTATGAGAGAGTAGGCCTACATCCATTCAGTTAGAAACATGAGAACGCCTTCAGTGCTGTCTCACATCCCATCCCTTCACAGAGGTGACCTTTGGCTCTATCAGCCATCAAAACAGAAACCTTCCACAACTGCCCAGTCCTATTAACACAAGAACCAATTTGACCTTAAATGAAGGGCTGCCTCAGCTTTAGAAGTTTAAGGCTCAGGAAGCAGATCAGGAAGTTTAGGGAAAGAACTCCAAAATCTCCCAAATGTACCCCCTGGAAGAACAGGTTGAAGATTCCCAGCAGCATTCCCTGATGTTACCAGTTTGGCTGTCTGAGACTGAAGCCTATCCAGAAGGTATAGTGCAGTCTTTCCATTGAGGTACATATAAAAAAAAGACAGATCCCTTCCGAGAACCAATCACTATGCTGTCCTTGGTCATAAAACAGCTTCAGGCCCTTGAGATGTGGTGATCAGGATCATCACTTGTGGCATTTGTGGAGTTTAAGCACTACAACCATCCCATTACGTATCAGAAATATTTAAAAACATACCTGCTTAACTGTGACATACCCCTTGTTACAGTCTGCTTTTAACTGAACTGTAAAGAAAGAACAAAGCGTCACAAAACAGTGTAAACGCAAAGGCCAGAGCTCTGCTAAACCACCCCTTGCGGAAAACACTCATGTATTTTAACATCTTCTGCCTTCTGAAACTGATCTCTGCAAATGTAGGCAAAGAATACTTTTGCCTCATCTTGCTTCCAGGCCCACAGGCAAAACAAAACTAACACATACACTGAGTCACTCAGAATAAAGGTGAAATCTGTGGAAGTTTTCTACACGTTCTTGCTATTCTTACTATCCCTCTGTGACAACAAGGCATGGAGCAGGACTGTGTCCAGAGGGAAGAAAGGTAAGGCTGGGAAGATGTGGAGTATTTTATACATCACAGATATTTTTATATATTCTCCCAGCGCATCTATAAAATAACAAGTCATACTAAAAATCAGCTGGTGGAAGACAAGGGACATGAACTGCCACTCACAAAGCAAGACCGCAGACGGTGGAACATGACTGCAGGCCTGGGGACCCAATGTTAAGGTTCAATGCCTTAGTTTATGAAGCTGAACTTCCTGTTATTAGGTGTCTGATTTTTTAGGACCCAGAGATCCCCGTAAGTTCTTATAAGCTTGATGACTTAAGAATTAGGCAACACTATGAACCATGCAGAGAAAGGAGACCATAAGCCAGTGACTGCAGAAGTAAACCTAAGGAAAGCCTGCTTAGATTTCAAGCAAAAACCATGATTTCCCATTTAGACTCTGCTCAAAACAGGCTTAAGAATTAGGCCAAAGCATTGGTCTATTAGCTTCACTGTAATTCAGCCAAACAGAAGAATGATGTTTATTGATAAATACGAGTGCCATACTGGTATCTCACACTCTTCACAAGGTTGGTTGCTGCTGCCTGTAGAAAGCGGGATTTGAGCTAAACCTTACCTTGCTGCCGTGAACACTTCTTATCCGTTATCCCAGTCTCTGGGCCACGCCCAATTACCACTGCTTCCAAGTGTGGCAGTTTCACTCGCTGACTGCATTTCTCTTTCCCAACAAGCCAGCACATACGCATCACTGTGCTGCAGAGCAAAACAAATGGTATATTACTAACACACAGCTTCCCGATGGGTCACCTTCCTGTGGAGTGGGGTCCAGGAATTCCGCTGCCATCCCATTCCTTAGCTAAGTCACTTCTGCTAACTGGGTTTGTGTTCCTCAAATTCAAGGCAAAACACAGCATTAACACTAGCATAATCTAAGAGCAAGCTGCTGTCAAGAGGGCCATCCTATTTTCCTTCTGTCTACATCACTACACATGCTCACATCCACAGATCACATACAGGAAAAATCAACTGGATGGACAGTTCCATCTGACAGAAAAGCCGACCCACAAAAGAAGTGATCAGAATTGATCTGAGAGATTAACTTACTCACCAAAATAAAGAAAGTGGCAGAGACAGACAGGGGGAGAGAGGGGAATAACTTCATGCAGCAACAGACTGCAGGTGGAGCATGCTACGAAGCCAGACCCTCAAGTTTAGAATCCCAGAATCATAGAATTATCTAGGTTGGAAGGGATCTTTAACATCATCATGTCTAACCATCAACATAACACTGACAAAACCATCACTAAACTATGCCCCTAAGCACTGTGTCTACCCATCTTTTAAATACCTCCAAGGATGACAATTCCACCACCTCCCTGGGCAGCCTGCTCCAGTGTTTGATAACCTTTTGGTGTAGAAATTTTTCCTGATATCCAATCTAAACTTCCCCTAGTGCAACTTGAGGCCATTTCCTCTTCTCCTATCGCTTTTTACTTAGGAAAAGAGACTGACGCNAACACCAGCACTGTCACACACTCCAAAACGTGGGACGTGCGATTGGCCTGCTGGCCAGGACGGGCCCCCTCCACCTCTCACTACACATCCCGCCTCGGGGGGGTCGCCTTTACTCTCGGTGCCCAACCACCCCGGGCGGGGGCCTGCCACGCGGTAACGACCGTCAGCGCCACACGGCCGCCGCAGACGCCGGGCGGCGCCCCGGCCCCCNCATCATCATGTCTAACCATCAACATAACACTGACAAAACCATCACTAAACTATGCCCCTAAGCACTGTGTCTACCCATCTTTTAAATACCTCCAAGGATGACAATTCCACCACCTCCCTGGGCAGCCTGCTCCAGTGTTTGATAACCTTTTGGTGTAGAAATTTTTCCTGATATCCAATCTAAACTTCCCCTAGTGCAACTTGAGGCCATTTCCTCTTCTCCTATCGCTTTTTACTTAGGAAAAGAGACTGACGCCTACCTCGCTACAACTTCCTTTCACATAGCTGTAGAGAGCAGTTTACACCAATTCGACCCTGGACAGCAAAGATCTCGGACCCCCACAGCCCTGCCCGGTGTTTGGCGCTAAGCGCTCCTCCTCCCAACTCTATGGTGAGCTTCTCCCGATGGAAAGCAG
>VYZM01003910.1:155146-183152 GCA_013398915.1 Dromas ardeola
GGGCCGGGGGCGGGGGGTCCGGCGGGGCGCCGCAGGGGGTTCCCCGTCCCGGGTGTCTGAGGCACGGTGTATGTCTCCCGCAGTTTAAGCAGATTTCCCAAGCTTATGAAGTACTGTCGGACCCGAAGAAGAGGGACCTCTATGACAAAGGAGGCGAGCAGGCCATCAAAGAGGGTGGTTCCGGTGGTGGCTTCGGGTCGCCCATGGATATATTCGATATGTTTTTTGGCGGCGGTGGGAGGATGCAGAGAGAGAGGCGAGGTAACGTGCCATCTTCCGCCACTTTCCCGGACTTTACAGCGCGGTCGCTGGGCTAGACAGGATCAGGGTCTCTGAGGAGAGTGCTGTAGATGCAAGACTTTAAATAGCGTCAAAATTAAGTTACAGGTCTGATTTCAAAATCAGAGAAAGCATTGTCCCTAGCCCTTAGCAGTGGAAACGAGTAGGGGAGGGCACTTGGTTCATATGGTGGTAGTTTGGTCTCTTGTGCATTGTTTCATGTTAATAACTATCTAGATTTCGTGTTTGTAAAGCGTTTAGCTGAGTGTAAGTCCAGCAGCTAATAGGTTAAATAGGAAACGGAATGGTAACATACCTTAAAACGATTTTTTAACTAAGCTACCATAAGCGTATTTGGGTTTTCATTGCAAGTAACTGTATCTAAATAAGATAGCCAGATCAAATACAGTCTGTGAAACCTTTTTATTTTTCTGTGCTGTTCAGGGGAATTGAGCTGAAGCTGCAGTAAAACACCGCTCAGAAATTAAAGTCCAGTTTAACCCCACTGGGAAAGACTCTACTGTTAATTGAACTGGTTAAGAGTAGTGCTCACCACATCACTTCTTAGTGTAGACCTGGTGGCAGAGGGAAGAAAAAAGGGTTTGTATCAAAATGTTACAGTGTTTTATTCCTAGTAAGCCAGAACTTGGTATCTTTCACAAAACTAAGCCTGCAGAAACTAAAGTTCTAATTGGTTCCTGAGCGTAAAAATATAATTACTCAGTTCAGTTTCCAGAAAGTCCCCTGGTGAGAGGAAGAAAGTACTTTACTGACTCTAGGCAGCTTCTACCACTTCCTTATACGAGACGTGTTCAGTCACTTTGTTAAAACTAAAGTCCTGCATTATAAAACTTAAATGTCTAAGGTTCTGCATGTTTTGTGTTATTGGTTGTGCTTTCACAGAAGAGTCTCTGACTTACACTAACAGGGAAGCGTTACTGACAAAGCCAGTTAGAATTGTTACCTAATTTGATGTCAGATACGAACTATTGACATGATATGACTATATGATATGACAGATATTGACTAATACCAGCAAAACAAGATAAAGCTATATCAAAACAGGATGTTAAACCTTGGTTTATCGTAACTTCAGCATAGTGACATGGGAAGTTTGCTGTTACTTGGAGACCAAGCTTTCAAACTTGAGTAAATATCCATTTTCTTCTGCAGGCAAAAATGTGGTCCATCAGTTGTCAGTAAGTTTAGAAGATATGTACAATGGTGCAACGAGGAAGCTTGCACTGCAGAAGAACGTTATCTGTGACAAATGTGAAGGTAACTGTGAAACTGAAAGTGAATGCAAGTTGCTTCTAAAGGCTTCGGGATTTTTTTCTGGTAGTGTGTAACCATCCACCCCCAATTTTCATTCTCCTTAGGTCGTGGTGGTAAGAAAGGTGCAGTAGAGTGCTGTCCTAATTGCAGAGGAACAGGCATGCAGATCAGAATTCACCAGATTGGGCCAGGAATGGTGCAACAAATACAGTCTGTGTGTATGGAGTGTCAGGGGCATGGGGAGCGTATCAGCCCCAAGGACCGGTGTAAGAGCTGCACTGGCAGAAAAATTGTTAGAGAAAAGAAGATACTAGAAGTTCACATTGACAAAGGTAAGGTGGTTTATTAAGATGAAGTATTGAATTTGGATGTGCGGACTAATTTTGATTCAATAAAACAGAAGCTTTAGCAAATGCATGAAGTTGTTCTGCTAAGTAACACTACTGAATACTTTAACAATAAAATTGCCCGTTGCTGCCTCTTAAAAGTAGGAGACTTGTTTTTAGGGAAGGTTGATTACTTCTGTGTTCACATCTAATAGCTATGCACAGAACGAAGAATGAATTCTGAAACCAGCAGTATTGTAAGTGGTGAATTATTTTTGAGCAATCTCATAAGCATAAGTCTTGGGTCAGGTAGCTGCAGCAATTAAAATAAAACTCATCACTTGTTGGCTTAGCTGGCCCGATAAGTTTTCCTGCCTGTAGGGAAACCCCGCAGACTCCGATCACTTCTACTGTGTTTCAGTGTGAAGGGGAACCAGGTCTGCTATAGTAATAGGGTGCAGAGACAGTGCTAAGCCCCTCATGCTTAGAACTCTGTTTGCTATGCAACCCTGACAGTGCTGCTCAGTGCAGGTACTCTTTGTCTGGCAAAGTGCAACTCAATAAACAAACCCTCACAGTGATGGGAGAACGCAACAGTGTTGAATGACAAACGCATCTCTGTTGGGAGGCTGCTCAAAAGCTGATGGTAGAAGTCTCTGGAGTAGTGCGGCTTGTAAGACAGAGCAAACTGACAAGCACATGGCTTCTACAGACCCACGCCTGATGATCATCGGCAACTGTTGTATGTGTAAACACACTTTATGCAATGCCTGCATTTGTTTTTAACAGGGAAAATCCTACAGTGACATTAAATATGAGGGCTAGTAGGGATATATCACTGACATTTTAGACAGGGAAATCACCGAGAAGAGTTTCTTTTCCCTTCCTTATAGAAAAACAGACTGTAAGCGAGCATGAGGTAGCTAGAATTTACGGTAGAGAGACTTCGTGTGGGTGAAATGGGTTTCTTATATGATGGTTACAGTCCTAGGGAGAGTGCATTTTTGCACTCAGCAGGCACTGAGATCATGTTTCACAAGTAGCTCTGCCACATACATTTATAAAACTAAAGAGGCTGATTGGTCACTTGCTCTCAAAATGTATTTTGTATGTGATATTTCTGTTTTCTTTTTAGTACTTGTACATATAATGAAAGGTGTTTTGATAACGTTTCCCTGAAGGACTTCACCTTGGCAGGTGGCTGTTTTGCAGTACAATTGAGCTTAATGATCTTGAGACATAGTTCAGGTTAGCACCACTAAAATCTGTGGAACGTGTGAGTGGGTTAAAAAAAATGATGAATGCTTCAAGGGGACGTCTGATGTTCTAATTTAAAGATCCAGAGATCTGGTACCATCTTGTGCCTATAAAAATATTTCTTACTGCTGCTTCTCACTTAAAAAAAGAAAAATGTTTGCGTGTTTGTTTTCTGCAATAGGAATGAAGGATGGTCAGAAAATAACATTCCATGGTGAAGGGGACCAAGAGCCAGGACTGGAGCCAGGGGACATTATTATTGTCTTGGATCAAAAAGACCACTCTGTATTTACAAGGTAAAACTCTGGCAGTCTTTTGTGTTAATTCCTGAGATGCTTGTCCACATGCTTCCTTGGTTACCACTCACCTTTTATCTACTGGAAATACCAGTAGATGGATCATGTGGCTAGAACTCACATGCGAGTTTGGGTGGCCAAAGGAGCACTGAGGTGTGCAGGAATGCTGGTACAACTAGTCATAGCCACTTGTGTTCTAGCAGCACGTGATGCTCTTATGTGAGCTTTGATAGTGGAAGGCAAACAAAACCAGTTACATTATGAAGAGTTTACAAATCTTGAATTTTGAGAGCTCTTAAAATACTGAGATTTTGTTTAATAGATGTGAGTATTTGTGATTGCTTCCTTGCTTTTTCTAGGCTAGCATTCCATCACTCACCTTACAAAATTACCATTTAGCATAGGCAGCTGTTCATTGCCCACTTGGCTTCAAGGCACAGAAAACCTGTAGTGTGTTCACTTTTGCTCAGGGATCTTATTTATGACAAACTTACTTAATATAGCGTGCACCCTTCTGACCAAAGGTGGTTTCCTACACTTAATTTCTTGCCTGACTGCACTGGACAGGGTAATCAGTCCTGTCTGTTCTGTCTTGTGAAAGCAAAAGTGACTCAAGCAGCATTGACCATGACTCAAGTGTTTCATGTTACTGGACAGTACTGCTTGGTGTTGCAAGCCTCCTTGTTTCAGGTTACTGTTTGTGGAGTGAGGCTGTCCAGTACATTTTGGTCCAATTAAAAGCAACACTTGTCATCTCACAGAAATGTGTTGCACTTGGCATCTCACTGCTTTTGTTCAGAGCAGTAACAAGGGAATCAATGGATTAAGACACCGACCGCTGACATTCTACTTGTAAATAGGAACGGTGAGTCAAAGGTTCTTGGGAAACCTGCAGCTGGTCTGCCTGACTGTCCTGTATGGTGCTGACCTCTGGATGTTGGTGCCAGAACTCTATGCCAAAGGACACTGAGCTCACAGGTTAAGAATCAATTCTGTTTGCTTTGGATGAGCATACTCAGCTGATTTTTCTTAACTTCCAGTGAAACCAGATACTGAATCAGCTATGCCAAAGGGGCAGTCTGGGCCAAACTGTTTGCATGGTTACTTGGGACTTGAAGTCAACTCTGATGGCTTATTTTTGGCAATCTTTCTGCCTGCTGCCTTCAGTTCTAGTGTCCTTAGATAACCCTTGATATTACTGGTCTTGTGGGGTTATGCTGAGGTCATGCTGCTTCTGGAACAAATGGAATGTTCCCCCTCTCCCGTCAGCATCCAAATTTAACTTTTCAGGCAAGGCTCCTTCCAGAGACCTTTAAAACAGGATGAGTGAAATAACTAAGTTCTTTGAATAGGCTGGAGGATTTTGTAGCCATTGAACATGCAGTGTGTGCAGACATCACTAGCACTGCCATACTGAAGTCAGAATAGGCAATTAAAACAATTACATTGTTTCTTCCAAATACTTGTGGGTGCTTTGGAAGAACTTATTTTCATCATAACCTAGGGTGGCCATCAGCTGTTTGAACTTCCCCTATTACCAGATCTTCAGAAAACAAGTGTAACAGAATAACATAGAGTTAACTAATGCACTTGAGAAAGTCCTAATCTACACAAAGGAAGGGAATAATTATTCTAGTTGCAATGTTTGGGAGGCTGAGAGAGAATTTTTGCTTAGAATTGGGAAGGAGTGGTGAAGTGAAATTGGATGCAAGTGAGCCTTCCTGCATTATTTTTGCTGTATTTATTTCTTTTCAGTAAACAGTTCTACACTTTGGATAGCTAGACTTGATAATGACTCAGCATGGGTATCATACCTGTAATTGCTGGCTTGAGGTGCTGCATCAATACTCAGTATTCTTTATTTAATAGCCCGGACTTCTACTAAAATTGAAGTTGCGTATGATCCTCTTACTGCATCTCCCTCTCTGACTGTTTTTGATTGGTTCTACCTTAGACGAGATGAAGACCTTCTTATGGCCATGGATATTCAACTGGTTGAAGCACTATGTGGCTTTCAAAAGCCTATCACAACGCTGGATAATAGAACTATTATTATTACCTCCCATCCTGGTAAGTGTTGGTTTGCTTTCTGCTAAAAGTCCAAGCATACAGTGAATTTAAGCTGGAAGTTTAAAGGAACAAAAACATCCCATCTTGATGTACAAGGGATGTATGCTAGTATCAAGCTGCTTTTCCTAGTCTTTGCAGCACAGATCTTTAAACAAAAAAGGATTTTTGGATAGCAGTCAGCAGTAACTTTCTCTTTGCGTGATATAGTAACAGACCTTACCTCATGGACATACTTGTATCCTGAGGATGCCTCATGAGAATTGAAGGCCGTGGGTCTCTGAAAACCACTTTTTCAGCCTTGGAACTGCTGGAGCACTTAATAAATTTGTAAGTATGCTTCCATTGGGAAGCATAACAAGGTTACAAGAATGTAATGTAGACATCAACCTGCTTTCCTTCTCAGAAGTTACCAGGCAGTAAGTCCCTATTAGACTACTACATCTTGGTGTAGCTGCCTAACCACAATGTAGAAGGTTACATAAATATTGAAGGGAATTAAAACTGAAGCTGTTTCTGTTGCCTGCAGGGATTCTTTCTTTTTTTTTTTTTTTTAAGGCCAGGTTGTCAAGCATGGGGCTATTAAGTGTGTGTTGAACGAAGGTATGCCAATTTATCGCAGACCGTATGAAAAAGGACGTCTGATCATAGAATTCAGGGTAAGTGGATCAACTTACTTCCATGGCACAGTTCAGCATTAAATAGCCCCCCAGAATTTAACCTCTAAGCGTTACCTCAATCAAGAAGAGATACCAATTATTACATGTCCTGGGGGATATTTAATCAATAAATGACAATGGTGAAAACATGTAATCCATCAAACAGTATTATAGTTCTGAACAGAGAGAAAACCTCTAGAACGCTCTGTGCTGAAAGTACCTTAAGTACCAGAAGAATTTATTCGGATACTGTATGAATTTCAATTTGCTTGGAACATTCTTTAGTTTCTATCAGCTTGTAGGAAGGATGAATTAGTAACTTCCCCTGTGCTGGAGCAAAGGAGTGGGCTGGAAAATGCTGATTTCTTCTCTGGAGCGAAGCTAATGCAGGGAGCTGTGGCAGCAGGCCCTGTCTGCCACAGGAGATTCAGGATTTTTTTACAGGATATTCAACCATAATGTTGGTGTATCCTGTACTTTGCTTCTAGGGTGATTCCAGAGGGTAGGCTGAGATAGAAGAAATGTTGCTTAAGACTTGGTTAAGTTGCCAGAGTTAGAAGCTAACTTCTTCCAGGCATTAAAAATAGCCTAGTGACTACGGGTTTGGGGTTTTTTTAAGCACTGGGTTTAAGTCACCTGTGATAATAAAGCTGACTTGGACAGGTATTTTACCTGTAGTGGGATGGAAAAAGGCCAATTCAGGCAGATTTGAGTAACTCCAGTTCTTGATTTCAGGTGAACTTCCCAGAGAGCGGTTTCCTCTCCTCAGATAAGCTGTCTTTACTTGAAAAACTGCTACCTACAAGGCAGGAAATAGAAGAAACCGAAGAAATGGAGCAAGTGGATTTAGTGGACTTTGATCCTTCTCAAAAAAGAAAACACCACTATAATGGAGAAGTCTATGAAGATGATGAGCATCACCCGAGAGGTGGTGTTCAATGTCAGACATCGTAAATGGGCCAGTGAATAACTTGTGATGCTTGTTTTGTATGCATTAGTGGATGAGTGAAGGACTACAAGCAGTTCACCCTCACTTCTTGCTATTTGTTGTTTTATCCAGCCATAGTTGTTTCTAAAAGCATAAATAAACTAACTAATTAAACTGACTTTGCAATTTGTATACAGCTCCAGGATGCAAGCTCAAATGAAGTTGATTGCACTCACCCCTGCCTTTTGGTCAAGAAAAGTCCTTTACCTGCTTGTCTTCTATTCCAAGCCTTGTAATTCCTCTGTGTGCAGTTGCCCAGGCTTAAACTAAGATTCTGTGGTGGTCGTTTTAGGAATTATAGATCTTATACTCTGTTAATAAAGTATGCACAAGTACTTATAATTCATGGTAAGATATAGTTAAGTTTTGTACCAGTTAGGATAACATGTTAATGTTTTGGGCATGTACTGATGTTTATTAAACGGGGACTGGCTCTAATGCAACCATGTAATAAGTGAAGCCGACAAGGACGTGGTCAATCTTCGCAGGCCCATTAAAGTCACGCGATCCACAGGCTCTCTGAAGCTACTGCACTTAAGGTCAAATAGTCCCTTCCTCTGCCAGCTTTGGTCCTGACCCTGGAGCTAGATGTGAAGCTTGCTTTGGTTCATCGCTGCCTACCGTGTGGCTGCTGTCCTGCACCATACTGTCTATAGAGCCAGTGGTCGCTTGGCTGCTGCAGGAGATTCCTTCGCTACCGTGCATGAGGGAAAACCTCCAGGCTTTATCGGCACACATGCGGTTGGGAATCTGTCAGCCTGCTGGCATGTGAAGCTTGACTTCCACCTTGATTACTGAAATCAGATACCCCTCAGTGGTGTGTCGTGGAAAGCAGTACCAGCCCTCTTGGTGGGCATATGTGAACCTGCAGGGGAGAGAAACTGTCAGTGAATACAACAACTGATGCATCTAGGATGTTCTGAAATTAATGTATTGTGTGCATTATTTTAAGCTGACTCTTGAAAATCCTGTATGAATGTTCTAATTATTGTAGATGAAGCATTTCCAATATAATTACAAAATTGTTCATTGCCTCTTTTCTTAGACCAGATGTTTGTTTAAAGATACCACCCCCTTCTTTTCAGACAGCTATTCACAGAAAAATCTTAGCAAAAAACTTCTTTCAGAAAATATGCTGAGGAGACAGGTCCAGATTTAACCTCTAGTGTGGTAGTTTAGTCTTGTACCATCTGGCTTGGGACAGAGCTTATGCTTTTCATGCTGCTTTGAAGCAAAAGCGTCATGAAGAGAACTTGTTTTTTCTTCCTGGAAATAGCTGCTGCTACGTGACGGTACGTGTGTTGTAACTTGAATATCTGGAAGCTGTTAGTCTTGGAAAACATCTCTGACTCTTGTGTTGTGGGTTTCATTTTATAAAGATAGCTGGTACCACGGGTTTTGTACCTCATTCAGGTACCTACAGAATAGCGATTCCCTGTATGTTTCACCTACAGTTTTGTTTTTGGGGTTTTTTTTCTTTGTCTCGGCAGGAATAAAATTCTGTAGGCAAAGTGTCTTTCCAAATTCTACTTGAATGAGTTCATTAGTGAGCTCATTGCAAATGTGACCAGCAGGAGCCTTTGCTCTATCAGTAGGACAGTTTGGCTGAGTCAAGGGGTGGAACGGACACTAATCCTACCTCTGGCTGCGGCTGAGACTCCTGCACAACTGTCCGGACACTAAAGAGCACTAAAATGCGCTACTTGTTCTCAGTTCAGCAAGCACCCTCGTTCCTTTTTTTTCGTGAACCACTGGATCGAAACAGATGGGGCAAACCAAGCTCAGCGCAGTGCCTTGAGGATGACAACAGGACATCATTTTGCTTCAAGAGATGACTCTCTAATATATAAAAAAAACCTTTCCATAGCCTTTTTTTTCCAGGAACACTAAGTTCTCCTTTCACCACACCCATAGCTGCATCAAGACAGCTGAGGTAATGTTTCTGTTCTTGCTCTCGAGACCACGGTGGCCAATTCTGCTTCATGCTTGATGACACCACAGCTGGTCTAGGGGATGGGCCAGGTCTAAGCTTCCCGGAGGGCGGCTGAGGAGAAGCCTCAGCAGAGCAGCCCAGGGAAAGATGCTCCTACTAATGCAGGAAGGGCAGCAGAAACACCACCAGTTGAGCATTCGCTGTGAGATGAACTAGTGACTGACATAAAAGCTATGTCCCGAAGAAGTCCACTAGCAGCCATAGAGTAAGGCTTCTGCAAAAAGCACTAGCAAATAAAGGCAAGAGCCAGCAAGAAGGAGGGCCCAGCCCTTAGACCTTCAAGCAGGACATTGAGTACAATGTATGGCCTCTTCCAGGCCTCTTAGTTCTCCCATGATATTCTGGGTATCATACGGCTACAGCAGGCAGTAAAACATGTTTTTTGCCACTGAAAAATGAAATAAGACAATTTTTTCTGATTTCTTGTTGCTCTACATGGGATACAGTTTCCCATTTCTGGGAATGAACTGAAAATGGACAGCTGTAGAAGTTGAGGATGCAGTAGCACAAAGTAGCTGCTTCCATAACTGCCAGTGTAGTAACCCAACCTCCCATAACTTGAGCTGATGTTTGCAATTCCTATGTTTCAGTTTCAACACCACCAAATTCATATCATCAAACTTATCGTCTAGTCTGTTACAATGATTCTTTCCACGGTGCACCAAGCATCTAGGGCTTGTTTTTTCCCCAGAAACCTAGCATCTCCGCTATTCCACAGGTTTGCTGTGAAACTGAGAACACCCACTGCAGACTCATTTAAGAGCCTGCTCTCATTTTTCCTTCTGCCTGTAAGACTTCAGGGCCCTAACTGTCCTCTCGTACATGTGCTTTGTCTATCTATCTGCTATCCAGCAGCAGCGCAAGAAGATTGCTCAGCCCAGGGGAGTAAGCTCAGTCATGCCAGCTCTGCTTTGAACTTGCAGTGTGACGCAAGGTCAACCAAGACAGCAACTTGCCCTATGACTTTGTCATTAGCAACTTCATCTGGGAAGACATGTTCCTGCTTCCACTTGTGGTTGATTGGGGTTCAAAGCGTTAGTAAGGCACACTGAGAGAAACAAGGTTTGATTTAAGCCATCCTTTTCCAAAACCACAGATAAAGAAATGCCAGGTTCCATATTTTCTTAGGAGGAAAGATGAGCACTATTATAGTGCCCAAAGAACGAGGGGACCTAGCCACCCTGATACCTGGCAGGACAACACAGCAGGACATAATCAATCCAGGAAGTTCCCGGAGTGCGTTGGTGAGAACTTCCTGGCCCAAGTGGTAGAGAAGCAAATGAGAGGTACTCTGATGGACCTTCTACTCTCCAACAAGGGGTTTCTTTGGACTGTGAAGGTCAAAAGCAGCCTTGGCTGCAGTGACCATGAGATGGTGGAGTTCAGGATCCTGAGAGGAAAGAGGACGGTAAAAAGCAAGTTCTCAAGCCTGGACTTCAGGAGAGCAGACTTTGGCCTCTTCAGAGATCCGCTTGGAAGAATTCCATGGGATAAGCCCCTGGAGGGTAGAGGGGCCCAAAAAAGCTGGTTAATATTCAAGACGCACCTCCTCCAGGATCAAGAGCAGCCCATCCCAGTGAATAGGAAGTCAGGCAAATGCCAGGAGGTCTGTGTGGATAAATGAGGAACTCCTGGCCAAACTTAGAACACAAAAAGGAAGCATCCAGAGGGTGCAACCAAGGATGGGTAAGTTGGAAGGAACACAAACATGTTGTCCAAGCATCCAGGAATGAAGTTGAGCTAAAGCTTAACTGCAGTTGAATCTGGTCAGGGATGTCAGACAACAAGGCCTTCTATAAGTACATAGGTGGGAAAGGCTAGGGAAAATGTTGGCCCGTTGCCGAATGAGGTGGAGCACCTGGTTACACATGGAAAAGGTTGAGGTACTGAATGCCATGTTTGCCTCAGTCTTACTAGCAACACTGGCCTTCAGGAATCCCAGGTGCCAGAGACCAAGGGGAAAGCCTGGAGCAAGGAGGATGTACCCTTGGTGGAAGAGGATCAGGGAAGACTTAAGCAAACTGGACATACGTAAGTCCATGGGCCCTGATGGGATGCACCCATGAGTGCCGTGGGAGCTGGCAGATGTCATTGCGAGACAGCTCCCAATAATCTTTGATCAGTCATGGCAATTGGGGAAGTGCCTGAAGGCTGGTGGAAAGTAAATGTCACTTCTGTCTTCAAGAAGGGCGAGAAGCTGCATCCAGGGAACTAAAGGTCCGTCAGCCTCACCTCGGTGCCTGTGAAAGTGATGGAGCAGCTAATCCTGGAGAACATTTCCAGGCATGTCAACAAGAAAACTATCAGTAGTAGTCAGCATGGCTTCACCAAGGGGAAGTCATGGTTGACCAACTTGATAAATCTTTATGATGAAATGACTGGCCCGGTGCTTGAGGGGAGAGCCATGGATATTGTCTACCTGGACTTCAGTAAGGACTTTGACACTGTGTCTCATAGGATCCCCACAGAGGAGCTGTTGATATGTGGGATGAGCAGTGAGATGGACTGAAAGCTGGGTGAATGGCGAAGCCCAGAGGGTGGTGATCAGTGGAACAAAGTCTAGGTGGAGGCCAGTGACCAGCAGTGTACCCCAGGGGTCAGTACTGGCTCCAGTCCTGCTCAACACCTCCAGTAATGATCTGGATGATGGGACAGCATATACCCTCAGTGAGTTTGCAGATGACACAAAATGGGAAGTAGCTGATACAAGAGAGGGTTGTGCTACCATCCAGAGGCTGGAGAAATGGGCTGACAGGAACCTCTTGAAGTTCAACATGGGGAAGTGCGAAGTCCCGCACCTGGGGAGGAACAACTTCAGGCACCAGTGTATGGTGGGGGGCACACAGCTGGAAAGCAGCTGGGCAGAGAAGGAACGCGGGTGTCCTAGTGGATACCAAGTTGAACATGAGCCAGCAATGTGCCCTTTTTGGAAAGCAAGCTAACAGTATCCTGGTTGCCAGCAGGTTGCCAGAGGTGATCCTTCTCCTCTCCAGTACCTGGAGTCCTGTGTCTGGTTTCTGGCTCCCCAGTACAAGAGAGACACAGACATACCAGAGATAGTCCAGCAAAGGGCCATGAAGATGCTGAAGGGACAGGATAATCTCTCTATGAGGAAAGGCTGAGAGATCTGGGACTCTTCACCTGGAGAAGAGAGGGCTCAGGGGGATCTCAAGGTACCCCACTTGAAGAGGGGTTGCAAAGAGACAGAGCTGGGCTCTTTCCAGTGGTGCCCAGTGACAGGACCAGAGGCAATGGGCACAAACCGAAACACAGGAGGTTCCCTCTGAACATCAGGAAACACTTTTTTGCTGTGAGGGTGACCAAGCACTGGTGCAGGTTGCCCAAGGACGTGGTGGAGTCTACAACCCTTCCAACCTTGGACATCCTGTCATTCTGTGAATAAAAACTTGAAAGAACACTTATTTGTTGATTTGGCTTACAAAGCTTCTAATTCCAGAAGACAGGAATGGCTTTAATTCGTTGGCAGCACCACGTGCCTGCTCCCAGACAAGCAAACGCCATCTCCTGCCCAACAAAGCAGAGGTAGCATCAGAAGAATTTGTTGCTACACAGGGAATCATTTTAAAGGCTCAGGAACACAAAGAAACTCAAGAGGGTTCACTACCTCGCTTCGTAATGCAATCAGCACCTGCTATAGGTGAAATTGTTACGCTCCCTTCACTTCAGCAGCATCCATCTCTTGTGTCTTGCTCCATGGGGAGCCAAAGAATTCCCACATGCGATTCCTACGCTGCCCCTGAAACAAAGCGTTTAGCCACCCTTCTCCTTAGGATTCACCTAGAGCCTATGCTTTTCCTCCTGACATTCAGATCCAAGTTTGCTCAGCCTGTCTCTCACAAGTCACCGCCATCAGGTGGGGTTTATTTACAGCTATCAAGTGAACACACCGGAGCCCACATCATCAGCAGGAACTGGAGATGGAGTAACCATGCTTAAGGACTCCCGAAACCCATGCAGACACTTGGCAGAAAGTGAATAAAAGCTGTACTTGAAGAGCATTTATAAATTACTTTTAGCATCATCTTTCCTATAAATCTCTGCAACTTACATTCTTTCTCTTATCTCTGACTGAACACTGAAGCTAACAAGCTGCCCAAAAACAGAAGCAAAATCCTCAGCAACACGCAGATTGATGGATTCATGCAGGCCGTCAGGCACCCATGGACATCGTCTAGTCTCTCAAACCTCATGAGAATTTGTCTGCTTTAGAAGATATTCACAAAGGATGTTTTCCTTTCGAGATCAAGCCTTCAGTTTTCACCTGGTCTCTCCAAATTTTACTAGGACTCAAGGGAGGGCTTGATTTTTCTCTGCAGACAGCAAGCTGGTGGTGGTATCAGAGCAGGACTACATCCTGCATCTACAGGCTCACATTACTTGGACAGTAAGATTTTTAAAAAAAAAAGTTATATCCACCACTTGCACAACTGTGCAGGAGCCTAACCTCGCTTATTTTTTGCCGAGATGGCAGTAGCTCCTCCACACCCATTCTGCAAGCACATACAGAGCTGATTCCACCCAAGCAAGGCTGAAATTCACCGATCCCCCGTCCAGAAACAGGAGGATGAACGCACCTCCGAGACTTCCACCATGTCCCGCACCCCTCGCAAAGCATTTTGCACTCCTCTCTGTATCGTGGCACTCGCCAGCCCCAAGCAAAATAATTCAAGAATAAAGCAAGGCCCATGGGTGAACAATGCTTTCTTTAATATTAGTTAAAACACTAGATGTTGCCTTGTTCAAGTCTTACATACAGGTAAGTGGTGTAACACCTGGCTGACTCTCCAGACAGAAAATGTCTTCCTAGATTACATTAAAAAAATTAACGTTCACAATAAAAAAAAAAAATACATTTTATGTAAAAAAAAAAAAAATAACATTTTAAAGATCATCATTGTAATTTTGTGCCAACTGCAAGCTATTTTACAAATTACAGCTGCAGCCGAGGAGGTAAGTTTTACCATTGCCCTTTCACAAGTGTTAGTACATTTCATGTTTTTGTCTTGAGTACTTGACACAATAAACTCTGAAACTTTTAAATGGATAAGAAATGCCGTATTTTCCTCACATTTTTAACCTAGTGAATGTATTTCAATCTTTAAACCTTCAGGATTCTGACACTTTTATTTGCTGCAACTACTTTTATTTTAAAAAATAACGTAAGATACAGTTTACATTGAGGATTAGCAGTTCTGTGTAATCTGAAGGCAAAATGAACAACAATATTTTGATACAGGAGAAGATCCTGACAAAAGCCAGTGGAGCTTGTCAGACACACGACTGTCGGATGTTTCTGACACACCAGTGCCTTCTCGGGCAGGAAAAATAATCACTCTTTGCTATCTAAAAAGTAACTTTGCCATATCTAAGGTAGTAAAAAACAACTTAGGAATTAGAACATTACAGCTGAACATAGAACTAAACACTACAGTTGTAGTGAACAAGCAATGCTATGTGAGAAGTTAAGCTAAAATGTTTCTGCATTTCCTTACAGCAATACAAACACAGACCAATGAAGTGCACCAGTCAGTGCTGAAGGAGATCAGTCAGCAGCTGACAACCAATATTTGCATTAGGATCAAGCCCTTCCACTGAAAAAAAGCGTGAGGTTATTTAAATTGGAACTAATCAATTAAATCAAAGAGAAGTTATTACTGTCTGAAAGATTACTGTTGCAGGAAAGCATTCTACAAGAAATCAGGACAGGAAACAGTGCAGCAGATTCAAATCTACATGCATTTGTCTCATTATTACAAACAAAACTTCATTTTTTGCTGCATCCTCGAAAAACTATGGTCAGACTTTAGAAGATTCTGATGTACATGCACAACAGTGTGCGCATTAGTCAGGATCTCAAACGGAACCACCATCTGCTCCAAACTGAAGAGCATGAAAGTTTATTTTTATCATAGTGTGGGACCTAAGTATCACCTTAACCAGGTCCACAGGTATATGAAATCTTAAAAAAAAAAAAAAAAAAAAAAAAAATCTTACAAGTATGTCATGCCCTTTTGGGAAATTAGGAAGCCAAACTGAGTAAACTGGAAAAAAACCAAAACAACTGCAGCATGTGCAGCATCACAGCACTAGGAACTCAGCCTATGTAAACCTGCTTTTGCATGTTTTAAAGTGTTGATCCCCTGAGGCCTGCTTCAGGTAAAACTGGTCTGAAGACATTACGCTTTTATCGGAAGAGAGCTCAGGTAGTAATTCCTTTTATCCTGGAAGTAAAGTAAAACAGAAGAAAAACAAAACAACACACCACCACCCCCCCCCAAAACAAAACCAAAACTCTAAAACCAAAAAACCAATCCCCCTCCCCAAGCCACAAAAACAAACAAACAAAAACCCAAAACAAGTATATCTCACTGCCACATTAGGCAGGTTCATAGCAGGAAGTGCTGGGAGATGGGGAAGAATGGTTTCATTCTGAGGAAGCTGTGTGACACTACTTATTATGTATAATTGGAAAAATTACAGTGAAAATTGAACACAGCAAAGCCCATTGGATTAGAAAAGCCTCTGCCTTAAAGATGAGGACAGAGTAGCCTCATCTGCATTCTAGGAAAACTGTGCATTTGTTTCAGCAGTGAGGAAGAGACAGCTTTCCCATTCCACATAATTCACTCAAATAAAAAAAAAAAAAGCATTTTACTGTATTCTAGGAAGTCAGCAACCACTTGTAAATGTGTATAGTTCCCAGCTTGTTCAACTTTTATAAACACTATAGGAAGAGTACAGACTTCAGGAGATGGAAAAAACACTCTCACTGAAGTTGCTTCAGCTAGTCTGGTAAAAATAAAAGTATCTGAAACTAACTGATGCTATATCTAAGCATCAATCTACCTAACTTTACATCAAGAAGTAAAAATGTTATTCTCTGGAAACGTGAACTGCAAGTTGAGCAAATATCAGACTCTGTGCATTTAGACCTTGTTAAAGCACAAACATCAATAGCCTGCAACTAACAGGCACGCTTCATCGCTCATTGTAAAATCAAGCTATGGCTTCCAGAGCTTGAGGAGGCCATCTTCACTGTAAGTGGCGATCAGGTTCTGGTGGGGGTGATGAGCAATGCCAATGACATCTTTTTCATGAACCTAGAGAATAAGCAGAAAGATGCATCAGGTGATTCTTCCAAGTATTCTCTCCAAACAAGAACTAGTGGAAAGCTGGACTGAGGTTTAACATGCCTTCTGCATACAGCAAAAGCAGAGGAACATAATCCCCCAGTATTAAGTTCCAGTTGCAAACAATTTTTTTGACATAGCAGTTACTTTTTGTTGGGCAAGGCAACGTTCAGTTAAGGCTTACATATATTGAAACCCATGACATCTAAGTGTTCCCCATTAAATTTAGATATTCAAGCTGTTATTCCTCTTTAGTTTAATCCAAGGCAAATTTAAGCCTGACAGCTTTAAATCTGACAGCTTGGTCAGATTCTCCATCAGACCTATCCCAGGACAGGACATGCTCTAGTTCAAGTAAGTCTGAACCAATCCACTCTTGGCTTGGTGGGTAAACATTTTCATAACTTTTAAAATTAAAATGGTTCTAAAAAAAGAACTTAAAGACATTCTACAGCCAAGAGTTCTGGAGTGTGTTTGTTACCGGTCATGGCTGCTATAGGTGAAAGATTCCTTGGTACGAGCCTTTTTCTTATGGACTTCTCCTTATGGACTTCATAAATAATGAACATTTAGATCATCCTTGTGTTTAGAACTCTGCAAAATCTCGAAGTTAAGAACTTACAGTCAGAGTTCTCTCCAGCTTGCCGGTCACTGTGCTAAAGCAATAGAGCACAAAATCTTCACCAACACAGTAGATCCATTCACCACGAGGTGAAAGTGCACAGCAGACAAAGTCACCACCTTCTCTCTTACCAGAGCTAAAACTTCTTACAATCTGTAAAGATACCCCCCCAAAAATATTTGGCAGGATTAAACTGCAGCACATCATTATTCTGTTCACAGCAAAAATATTGAGGCAGTACTAGGTCTGTTTAGAACACAGGATCTCTCCACAGCTGCAATCGCTTTCTGCAAGTCAAGCTGTTCTGTAACCCAGGTACAGAATAGTTTGTCACGAAAGCAAATTGGAAAAATCAGGTTTAACCTAAGGCTAGGTTATTAACTAGGTTTTTGGAATTCTTAAAATGACTGAGAGAGAGAGAGACTTGAAAGGATACCAGTAAGATCACATACCTGTCCTTGCATATTCATAATGACGACTGTATTCGATCTGTTGCAAACAACGAAGTGTTCTGGGTTTTTAGGCAGCAGAATGACACTGTTCACAGTAATGTCTGTTCCAGCAGTGCTGCCAAGAGATTTGAAGGTGTTTGAGCACTCTGTCGTCTTCACATTCCAAACCTAGTAAGAAAAATAAATGTAAAACCAATTAGCTTTAAAAAATTAAACAAAAATGAGCTGGTTCAGGATAGAGGCTCCAGATTTTTTTAAGGCTCCTGAAGGGAAACATGAGTTAAAAAAAATGTAGTTTAAGGCAGATTTAAAAAAAAAATAATATCACATCTATTTTAAAATGTGGACACCATGAACAATTTCACTACAACTGAACTGAAAGTGAATTTCTATTATCCAAATTCAGCCTGGCTCGCTTTCATTAAGCATATTCCCTGAGGGGTGAGTCCAGACTTGCTTTCTGGTTTTAGCTGGTATCTGTGAATATATGTGCAGGCTCTGCATATGCAATTTGCCTTACACAAGACAGACACAAAAACTGCTGAAAAAGCAAAGCGTCACTGGTACTGCTGGAAGAGATGCCCCAACTTAGAGCTATTCAGGCTCAACACCAGGCTGTTCTGGCTGTTTAGAAACAGAAAAATGGAACTGCTTGTTTAATAGTTAAAAGAAAATGTAACTCACTATCTGTGGAATATTTTTTGCTCTTTATACACTAGTACAATCAAAATGTAAGATAACACCTTCTTATGCAATTGCCATGATTGGGGCAGTCTACCAAAGAGTGCAAGTTTGAAGTAACGCCCCATTTAACATAAGCAAAATCTGTCACACTCCCCTAGGCCATATCTATAAACCAGATCCGTTTACCCACCCCCCATGCACTGCCTCAATGCCCTACTTAATGTAGCTGTTTCTATATTCATTTATTTATTTATTATAGTCAGTAATGCCCTGTACACAACAATGCTTTACTCCTCTATTACACACTAAGCTGTTCCACTCTTTGCTGAGACTACAAGCCAAACTTGTCACTTCTACCGTCAGTTTCATTAATGCTAGATTACCTAGCTTACATGGCAAGGGACTCCTAAGCACCAAGAAATAAATAGGTGTCCAACACAGTAAGCAAGAAAATGCCTTTATTTCAGACAAGGGAATCCCCACATTCTAGGGCAAAAGGTGTCGCAGTCAATTCTCTTTCTGGAATAAAGCAGGAACAGGCAGGTAAGTACCACACTTACTTCATCCTTTCATAAACAGGCTCTGCAGCACTCTGTCAGCAGAGTATGAAACTTCATCAGTTCTCATTCACACCAATCTACAGCAAAGGCCACAAGCAGAAAGACTACTGCTGATAACCCCAAGTCCTTCTCCTATGACTGCAGCAGTTAAAACAGATTAGCTGCAACATGCAAAAAGTCTGAGTGTGTTAGTTACAAAGGGTAAATGCTATCTTACCTTTACTGTGCCATCAGAGGATGCACTGATAATATAGTGGCCGTCCTGGGTAAAAGTAGCTTCATTGACGAAGGATGAATGACCACGGAATTCCTTTAAAGTTTTCCCAGATTTTAAACCATGAATCCTGTCACACAACAGAAGTCACAACTGAGTGAGCAACTGAGGTAGTCTGAACCACCCCATGGCTTCACGGTATTTTAAATCTGAGATATCTTTGATAGGCAACAATAAAAAGTCCTAAATACCTGTAAGCCGTAAGTCTTTATCACAAGCCTCTTTCATTAAAGACATTATGTGATCCTGTGAAAAGCTCAGGGAAATATCATCAACCTTCAGCCTCAAGGACCCGTATGTAATATACACTGTACATGTTAGAAGACAGGACTATGAAAGGTGAAACTATAAAGCTGACAAAACAAAAATTACAGAATTGGAAGTGACCTCTGGAGGTCTCTAGTCCAACAGACTCCTTCCTCAAAGCAAAGCCAACCTTTAAGTGAGGTCAGCTTGCTCAGAGCCTTGAGCAAGGCCTTGTCCAGTTGAGTTAAGAAAAATTCTTTCCTTATGCCCAGCCAGCATTTTTCTCTTTTGCAAGCTTTTGCCATTGCCTCTCACTGGGCAGCTCTGCAAAGGGTTTGCTTAGTCATCTAAAAGGAAATTATATTGCTAATCTGTATCACACTTAAACTGTAGTACCAACTGGCTACAGAAATAGTTTTCAAGCAGAAGTCTGAAGCCTTGAGAATGAAACCCCTTATTCCATTTGAAGCTTGCTGTCCTTGATTCAACATCCAACCTTAAATAATCTCAGTTAAAATTCTTATGCTATGGTTCTTATGTATCAGGATTAAAAAGATCAACATCTCTCATTAAGATGTTTTGTAATTCCTGTTCACTGTGCAGATGCCTCCAGATCCACGCATTTCTTCATTTTCATCTAAAGCAGTACCATTGGTACCACTGGGTTTTAGAGTACAGGCAAGAGCCTACAGCTATTAAACACATTACATAATCCCATTGAAATAAACACAAAATGTATACAGCATCATGCCATCAAGCACTGGATCAATCTGATTCACAATGGAAGTCCCATATCTTGCAACTTCATTTTGAAAAAGAGAGATAAAGAAGTTGGAAACCTTAGCAAACCGGACAGACAGACTGAGGGAAACCTCATGATGTTGACAACGGACTGTTGCAGAACCACCTCAGGCACCAAAATCACCCGAGGGCTGCAGAGGAGGTCTGCAGCAAAGGACTTGGTAGGCCTCGGGGAGAACAAAGTGAAAGCCAGCAGCATGCTGTGGCATTGAGGAAACCCAGCCGCACACCAGATGAATTAGGGGAGGCACACTGTGCAGATTAATGTTCCCCACTACGTGGCAGAGGCGTAGCCACCTCTGGAAGACTGTGTCCAGTGCTGGACCACCACTAAGGGGCCACAAGGATGGTCAGAGAGCTGGACCAGGTGATGCATGTGGAGAGGCTGAGAGGGCTGTGTCTGTTCAGCCCAGAGAAGTGAAAGTTCAGGAGCATCTAATTGCAGTCTTCCCTGTAGCCAAAAAATTTACTATTAAGAATTGTAAGTCAGAATATCCCCAAAGAAGAAAAATAACTGTGAACTAGACAAAACTGATCTCAGCAAAGTGTCTGCGTAGCAACAGAAGAGCTTTGTTGCAAACGAAATCTACCCAGTGGTGAGAAAAATTCCACTCAGTAACAAGAGACCAACTAGGTGCAGGATCAGAATTACTGCACCACACAAATGTTAAGCAACACTTTCCAGATGCTAAGAGCTGCAGGAACAAGGGTTTGATGAGGTTGCTGCCCATCTGGTAAATCACATTAGAACAGAGTTTGGGCATTTTTGTGACTATTTGCTAGTATTAAAAGTTACAATTAACTTTAATTCTTGATTTTATCCACGCTGCAATGATCCTTTAAAAAAAAAAAAGCCAAAAAGGGATATCTAAGTCCTTACTAAACATCTGAAAAACTGCAACTGTTTGGTTAACATCACTAACCAACAGGCTTTTATAGAATACATGGGGTCAGATTCTCTGCAGACGTGCACAGCCAAAGGACAAGACGGAAAGGGCACAAGTTACAAAGCAAAAAAACAAGCCAAACCAAAAACTCTTCCCTTATGTCCAGCTTCAAGGGTGTTGTACAGCCCTAGGACAGATGCCAAGAAAGGCAGTGGGATCTCCTCCACCCATGAAGATTTCAAGAATTCAGCTGGACAAGGCCCTGAGCAAGCTGACCTAACTGAAAGGTTCGCTGTGCTTCGAGAAGCATATTGGACCAGAGACCTCTAAAGGTACCTTCTAAATTAAACTCTTTTATAATTTATGCCTAGTCTGGTTTACACAGGTTACACAGATGCTTGAGCTTTCTTAGAGCACAGATGCAAGCCTAACTACCTTCACTGAACTACAACAACCCATTGCTTTGTCAGGTTCTTGCTTAACAGATTATCTGCGCACCAAGTAAGCTGCAGTAAATGTATGCATGGAAGTCTTAGCACGTGGAAAGTGCTGGGTAATGTCAAATTTGTTCAGTTTAGCCCAGCCACATCAACAGGGATGTACTTCCTTGGATTTACTGCAGACAGACCTCATATCCAACTGCTGTAACGGAGCTCACACGCTATCAACTTGCTAAACTATACTAACTGGACTGCGCACCAAAGTAACTCCAAAGTTTGTAGGAAGACTCAGCTTCCGTTCCTGCGTTCCCAAGATCTCAGCCTGTGGGCCTTCAACATCATGAACAGTTTCACTGCACAAAAGGAATGCAATAGACATTGGAAAATTGAACTATACAGACAGGTTAAAAAAAACCCCACAGCTCATATCCCAACATAGTGCTGGTGCTACACAGCAAGGGATTGTTTGCATGAGAAATTGAAGGAATTCCCATGCCCAAAAGCAGAACTGCAGATACAGCCTGGAGAAATGGGAATTATCTTTTGGGAGTGAAGAGAAAAATGATCATGTCTCTACAGCTCTTCGTCACCGAAAGAAGTTTTTCTCTTGCCAGCATAAATATAAAAAAAAACCTGGCCACATGATTTTTCTCTAACAGAGATTCCAAAACAGTGCTACATGTCAGAGAATCACAGAATAACTTAGGCTTGAAAAGACCTCAGAAGACCTTTATTCCACTGCTCTCCTCAAAGCAACGTCAACTTCCAAGTCACTTCAATTTAGCTTTGAAAGTCTTCCAAGGCTTGGGATCCCTCCTCAGCCTGACCCAACTCTCTCAGCATTGTCCATGCACTGTTCTTTCCCAAGGGGAAAGAAAAAAACACAAGTTTTTCCTTATATACAGTCGTAATTTCACTCCCTGGAGGTTGTCCCTTGTAGAAACTGTGCACTTGAGAAGAGTCTGGCCTTGTCTTATCTATGACTACCGCTAGATATGCAACTAGGTCCCTTCTCAGCTTTCTTTTTTCAGGTCCGGCTCTCTCAGCCTTCCCCTGTACACGACGTACATCTGAAGAAACACTCAGATCAAACCGCAACACCTTAAAGCACAGGAAAGGCTGTACTGCCATTTCCAGATACAAATTGCAACTCCTGCTCTTGAAGCTCGCAGGGTCTATTAGCCTGGCTGTGTTCCAGGGCTGGATCTCTAGTATTCCATGTCAGACTGCTGGGAAGAAGAGATGCCCAGAGAACATTTTCTTTGGATCCTTCTTCCTCTTGTTCCCACTCTAAAGGGAGTTCACTGGATACAAGAGATATAGAGGGGCGAATCTGGGGCCTGGCGTTACAGAGATGGATTGAGGGTGTGAGCTGGGGCAAGAACCGTTTTACAGTAAGGGCTGTCAATGCATGACTTAGACAGGGAGCAGCAACACGACACAAAATGATTGTCCCTGAATGTGTAGGAGATAAGGTGCTATTTCCTCTCACCCATACGCAGCTCACAGGAACACACAGACCCTTATTCAAGCCCACAGGAGAGCCACGACTATCACTTATTGAGATTCCTGAGCACTTTTGGACTTCTGTAAATTTTCTTTATTCAGCAACTATCTGGAGGAAGCAGAGAAGATGTACCAAAATACTTAGAGTTGCTCTAAGAGGATTTCTTCAGATAGTAGAAGAAGAGAAGCCCATGATACTGCTTCACAAAGAAAATAAACTGGATGGAACCAACCACTATCATGTCATCTATTAAAGTTAGGGAGTATGATTAGGCTGTTTAGGCCATTTCAAAAAATATCATCATGTTATCCTCAGATCTTTTTTACCCTATGCTTATTATAAAAAATGTTATTTTTCAAGGTTGACACAGCTGTTTGTTAAGCTAGGAGTCTCCCAGAAAGAAAACACGCAAGGTCAATGTAAATGAAATAGAGCAAAAGTAGCACTTGGCCCTTAGCCCTGGAATAATGCAAGTTAAGCAAGGTGAAAGGTCAAACTTTCAAACTGTTCCTCTCCAACCCTCAGCAGTCCTGCTATCCTATTAGTATTAAAACTCAATGCAAAAGAATCAAATCCCAGGTCTAATGAACCTATATTGAAAATTTTAACTGCTTAATATGAAAAGTCTGTTTTCTTTTCTCCTCCACTGTAGCTCACACATTCTCAGTTTATTTACCTGATTGTCTGATCAAAAGAAGCACTAAGAATTTGGCTGCTGTCTTTGGAGAAACTGAGGCACGTAACACCTTTACTGTGTGCTCGTTCAAATCTTCTCAGACACTGACCACTCTGGATTTTCCACACCTGGAGAGGAAACAGCAAATGAAATATAGGTGGTTACTTTGTTATGAGATCTCAGAAGCTTAAACATCAAACCCAACATGTATCTGTTTCTAAGCCAAGCTAAACTTCATTTGTTTTTATATAGAATTGCAACATTACTGCAATTGCAATTGAACATTACTGCAATTGCAAGTGAATCTTTCTGGTCACCACCTCTGAAAACATACCATACAAAAAGATTTGTACCTTGATCTTTCCATCTTGTGCTCCAGTTGCTAGCATTTCTGTATCTCTGCTGAAGCACATGCACAGCACTGCATCATCCATCATCATAAAATTATCTTGTGCCTGGTACTTCAGATCCTAAATGAAAGCAGAAGATCCACCAGTCAAAACAGTGAATTCAATGAAATATATTCTAAGGTTATAATTTATAGCCTATCATCAAGTAGACCTCACAGCCTTATAACAGGGAAGTGCTACTGTCACCACTTTAGAGGCAACAATGATGACACAGAAACATAACCAAAAAAAAAAAAGCTACTGCAGAGGGAAGCCTGTGACAAACCAGACAATTAAACCCAAGTCAGATTCCAGATCAATATCTGAGCCGCCCAAGCAGACATCCTTTTCAGATTCACAGTCCCCGAGAAATTAAAACAAACACAAACTATAATCTCAAAGAATAAAACCAGTTGCTCTGGTCAATGAATTATCCGTGTGAAATAAGGCACATTTTACCTTCCTAATCTTTCCAGTAGTGAAGTTCCATACTTCAATGAAGCCATCAACAGAGCCAGTCACCAGATACTGTCCATCCGGGGAAAACCGAGCACACTCCACATGTGACTTCTGCCCAAACTGTTTTACAGGAGAATATAAATTAAGCCTAATAAGCAATTTAAAAGGTGCAACTCATTAAAACAAAAATGTAGTCTCATTTGGCTTGCAAAAATACAGTATTTTCTACAGTTATGCATCAGAAATTTAACATTAAGGTACAAAAAAACTTGTCAATACCTACATACCAATGCTTCAAAAACAAAGAAAAAACCACTCCTTTTGATCTGTTAATACCTGTGAAACTTACATCGAACACTCCATGCTTACAGCAGCAGCTGGGCTAGTTATCTTCATATTTTTGGTTTTGCAGTGAATTGTGTATCTTAACAAACATCTTTCCAGTACCAAACACATATCTGTAGCAGACTTGAGAAATTTCTGAAGTAGTATAGGTTGCTTCACTTGGAATGGTATTTCTCCAGTGACATTTTGACGGAGAGTGTTTGATGTTTTTTTTATATACAGTTTTTAAATTTTTAAATTTTAAAATACAAATGACCATGACAACTGAGTATAGAAAGAAGTTTTGACTGATCAGTACAAAAATCCAAGATCAGTACTGGTAAGCAAAACAAGTTCTAAGAAAGCATTTTTACCAAGCTGCTACTGAACACAACAAACTGACTTCGCAAGCTCCAACTCATGTTCATTGTGAGAACGGGTAGAGCTACAACAGTGAACTAAACCTTCCCACTGTACAGAACTGCTTGGTGAAAAGCCTTCACAGGAGGAAACTGTTTATTCCATATTGTGAGTGCTGCAGCACAACTATGTCATTACACTACAGTTTTCTTTCTCTTTTGAAACCTGTATGATAAAATTGTTAAAAAGGAGTTACTGATCATATTAGTAGACCTGGTATGTACTTAAGTGGTTCACAGAAGCTAACACGCACACAGAAGTTTAAGACATGAGTACTTCCTTGGACAAAATAAGAAGGGGACTAAACAACTAAACAAACCACTTCTGAAAACTGAATGATTCTGAACTGCAAAGTCAAAGAAACAAGTAATATACATTCATCATATTCACAAATACCATGAGCACCCACTCTTGCTAAGGTACCTCATTTCAGATTCTCATAATAAGTCTCCTGATGAGATAAAGCATGGAAAAGAAGTTGAAAAAACAAACCCAAAAAACAACAGAGAGAGAGACAGAGAGAAATAACTTACAAAAAAAGATAACAGAATTCAGAAGGTTTACTCTTATCTCCAAACATGAAGCACAGGAAGGAACAAGCACCAGTAACACACATAAAAGCAAACGCAACATCACCTTAATATGTCTGCTCAGCTGTGTGGGGAACTTTTCTTCTTCAACATCTTTCACAGCTGCTTTGCCTCGGAACAAGTCAATTGTCATACCAGGAGGAAGCAGGCCCTGATGCTGCTGCCATTTCAGTGCCTTTTGAGGAGTTGAAAGCCATACAGTTAGGTATCATTTAACATACATCTTCCTCATCAAAACTTGCTTCTAATCAACACAATACAGCAATAGCTTCATATACTCTTAAAAATTCTACACCTGTACAGTTCAAGACAAATACATTGCAAACAATTACTTGAAACAAGACTTCTCAGATTATGATTCCTAACTCACAGCCACAAACAGAGCAGAACATTGTCCCTAAATAATTTTTGCAAGTGAGAATGACTCTGGCCCACCCTTGTCATTCTACCTTCAGTACGCAGTATAAAGTACATACACAGGGTGAATTCAATCTTGTGCTAATTTACATTACCTGACCTGTTGTCCATTTGCCTAGAACTGCATACATTAAAAATAAAAATGACACATAAACTTTCTTGGAAGGCACATGTGAACTTCATTCAAAAGACAGAATCTCATACAACCCCTTCAGCAGAGAGCTGCTGTCACAGGATACCTGTTATGCCAAGAGAATTTATTTGGCATACTTACAAGCTTAAAAAGTAAGATTCAAGACATAAAACAGCAGAATACATGAAATACTGTCTGCAAAGAGTATCACTGAATATGTTCTGAGAATCAAAAAAGAGTTGGAAGTACAACAACGGAAACAGAATGTGTTAAAATGTACTTTGAAAATAATCTTCTCTACGCACTGAGTATTTATTCTCTGGGAAGAAATCTGCTGCTGGGGTGCTGACTTTTCCTACAACCGCTAAATCCTTTACACATAGAGAAAATACTGGTTTTACTCTACCACATGTAAATGTGCAATATTTAAGCTTTACTTTTATAGAGTTGAAGAATCAACTACATCATAATTAACTTTATACATCAAAGATCTACAGAAACTGATGTAGCTACTAAAATATTTTTCAAGAATTACCTGCCCCAACAACGCCATAAGACGAGATGGAGGTACCACGCTGACTTCTCCAGCCAAAGCTTGTGCAATAGCAGCTCTACGCTTCTCTTTGCTACTTCCATCTGGGTATGCCTAGAGAGAGGTAATTTTTATTAAGTGATTCTTCTAAGCTATTTTCCATAAAAGCATTCATGGCTCTGAATTGAAGCCTCTTCTTTTTCTATTAGGCATTCAAAACAGCCCTTATCTTTCACACCAACCCTTGAAACATTTGGGATATGCTTTTACTAAAAATGTCGGACTGACATAATCAGTCAGAAATAATGCCTTGTTATTATTGTTATTATAGAACAACAATTCTATTTACAAAATGTACGTTTTCTTCTACATTTATAAGACATGAAAAGCAAGGCACATATGTCATCCTGTGGCAGGATACAGGTATAAATCCACAAACTCCAACCTGCAGTATACTTCAAAACCACTGCTCTGCTGCCTCGTGATGAAGTATTACAGATCATTTCCCAAACACTTCATAAAACATGTAAAACGATCAAACCGGAAAGCTGCACGTTCTCACTCCCAGAATGGAAAAGAAAAGATGCCACAAGCCGTTAGCAACTTGGACTGATGCTAGGGGTCAAGCAAGACAGCATTGTGAAGTCTCTAGGAAGAGCATAACATACCTCACGAGGATCAAAGTAAGATCTGGCCAGAAGGTTTTCGAGGTGGATGTACCGTTCGGGCTGCGTTTGCTTCAACATGATCATGGGATCTGTTTGTCTCAGGAGAGACCTGGCAGCACCTAGTTCCCGGAGCTCAATCAATTCCAGCACAACCTGCATCAAGAGACAAACATCTGCCTCAGCAAAGGGAAAGAGGAAAAATCCGGAGAGCGGCTTCCACCCAGACCAGAACAGCCTGCTCTCACTCACCTGCTCGTAGAGATCAATGAGGGTCTTGTCAGGCAGCTTCAGCGACTGTATGGCTTGCAGCACTGTGTCCCAATGCCCGCTGTTGATGTCGGCCACAAAGCTCTCAATACTGTCCACAGTGTTGAGGGACACAGTCGTTTCCTCCTGAAGGGTGGCGAGGGCCCGGTGGAGGCTGTTCTCTTTCAGGTATTGCATGATCAGCCGGATCACGCTGCAGGGAAAGAGGGGGCACTCAGGACACCAGCCCGGGGGGATGCCCTCACCGCCATCCCCTCCTCAGCCCCCCTCCCGCCCGGCTGCCCAGCGGCGGCTGAGCTGGCACCACCCCCGCGACCGCGGGCGCCCTCATGTCCCCCGATCACCTCAGGGACCGCCTCTCCCCCAC
>VYZM01003910.1:183394-235346 GCA_013398915.1 Dromas ardeola
GTGCCGGCGGGGCGGGGGGGGGAGCATGCGCACTGGCACGTCCACGCGCCGCGGTGGCTGCTGCGCCCCCTGGCGGCGGCCCCGCGGAGGGCGGCCGGGAGCAGCAGGCCCCAAGCGGGGCCTGGGCGGTGCTGTGGGGGTTGTGGGGTTCGGGGACCCGTCGCGGGCAGCCCCGGCAGAGCCAGCAGCCTCCCTGCCCGCGTTGTTACTCATCGGGTGGGTGAGTCGGAAGGAATATTGGGCGTAAGGCCTGTGGCAAGCCAAACGTCGCTTCCCGTGGAAGCGGAATTACTGGTGAGGCTAGCGCAGTGCTGGCCTGGACAGAAAAGCTGAGAGAGAGCACGTGAGGAAAAAAAAGCACCAAAAAGCTTGGGACCAGTATTCTTCCAGGAGTGGCTAGCAGTTCTGGGAACTGAAAGGGGTTGGGTTTTTTTTTTCTTGTCCCTCAAAATAGCAGCACTTGAAACAGAAGAGCCACTTCAGTGACAGAGCAGGTGTAACATGAGGGCAAGAGCGCTGATGCAGGTTAACCTGCATGGGTACTCTGCAAGTTGGCTCTTCAGTGTTGCCTTGGAAGTATGACCTGCACCTTCAGCATAAAACTTGTTTGAGTGTTTTACAGTTTCAATATAGAACTCACATTTCCCAGCTGGTTTCCCACAGGGCTGCAGTCCAGCTGCTGTCCTTCACTCATCAGGATTTCAGAAGATTCCCTGCGGTGACACATGTTGGACTGCAGGTCAGGCCAGGCATGATGCAGAAGAGCTTCCTGGCCACCTGCTTCTTTGCATGTACAGGTTTGCAGATGCAAACCAAGGATCTTTCTTGCTGTCTGCAAGCCTTAAGTCAGTGTGAGCTGTGCATTTCAAAAGTGTAGTCATGTGTGAAAGAATGACACTGCATAAAGTAGTATTTCATTAGTAGGGAAATCTATAGCATATCTTGGCTGCTTTAATTATGGACTAACACTTGGAAAAATGCTGCTGTATCAAGCGGAGTCCTCCAGTGGCGAGGGGGGACACGGGAGACAACTGAACTTTTAAACACACAAAGGCTGGCTGTGGCAGTCAATCCGTGCTGCTTGGACTCTAACCGAGGCCAAAAGTCTTGAAGCTCGGGTTAATGCTATAAGACGAGTAAAGCTGACTGTCCCTCCTGGCTGCATGTAGGCTTAGGTGGCGTTGCCGGGAAGGAAGGTCCTCGCTCCCTGGGCACCAGAGAGGATCTTGCTGCTCGTGTCTCCCTGGCGTGGGGCACCTCCACCCCCTCCCATTAAGTGCCCGATACTGGTGCTAGACTGCCAGTACACGGGGATGTGAAATCTGCTGTACTCAGCCCCTCCTGGATGGACTTGTTCCTTGCTGTTTTTTTAGGCTTAGCATACAATTTGCTGGATGAGCCATGGAAAACAGAGCCGTGTGTGAGAAACTGCCTGTCTTTGCCAATGAAAGCTGTTCTTTGCTGTCTCTGTCCCCAGAGTGCTTAAGAAAGTAATCCAATAGCGTAAAGTTGAAAAAATAGTGAGTGAGGCACACGGCTAATGTTTTGCATGCTGTTGTTTCCTCTACGTGATCCCAACTCATTTTTTTTAACTGCTGTTACAGAGGTGCAGGGATTACTGATGGGAAGTATCAGGTAATCATTCCCAGCGTATTTGCTTTCAATGACAGGTGTATTTATGTCTGTTGACGGTTGTTTTGAAAACAAGTCTGATCCAGACTGTAACGAAGCAAAGCCATAAAATCCAAAGATGGCAGCTATTTTTGTGCTGGCAGCACAGAGAAATCCGGCTCAATCCCTCAGTAAATTCAGCCGGTGCTCAACTGCCTGCCCTCCCTCCTGTTACTGGCCCCTAGCAGGAAAAGCCAAACAGGCAGGCTACCTGGTCCTGAACCGTCACAGTCGTCAGGATGGCATTTTTCTGAAAGGTGAAACTGGCACAGGAACGCGCTAACAGACTGGAAGGATGTTGGTGGTATATACTTCATTTGGCCTCACTTCCCTGATAGCTGCAGAGGGAGGTGGACATCCCAGATAAACCACCCTGTGCGGTGAGTCAGAGCTCGCCATGAACTTCATCTGAGGAAAGGGTCCCAATGCACAAAGTGCTGCGCAAGCACAGGAGAAGCAGACTTTGGCTTTGTGGCTAGACACAGCTACGGCCAACTTGATCTCGTGCTGGCAGCAGTCCTGCACCTGGAGACCTCCAGAGGTCCTTCCAGCCAACACTCGCAGGATGCCAACGCTGGCACAGCATTACATAAGGGAAGTAAAGGTTTCCATTTTATATTTTGGCTCCACTGGGAAATGAATGCAAAGGGAGATTAAATAGTCTTGCTGCAGCTAGGCTGCACAGATGATCTGCAGTTAAAACTGGGAGTCAAACCCAGTCCTCATCAGTCCCAGACCCACTCTTTCAGTGAGAGGTGAGCAAGTGCCTTGGAATAAAAATTTTTAAGGGGAGAATTTTACCTCTTTTCCTGGCAGAAAATTTAATGTAGTAATTTTCAGATCGCTCCCGATTCAAAAGCTGTCAGTTTTCTGCACTCCCCTCCTGCCTCCCCCCTGTTCTCTCACATCCCTGGGAGAGCGGCTTGAGCAGCAAGCCAGGAGTGAGCCATGCCTTATGCTGGCCAGGTCACTCTGCAGTGGCTGGGGAGCAGAATCCAGGCACCATTTGGGGTGCAGAATCACAGCCTGCAGCTTAGGTAGCTGTACACCCATGAGGACCTCACTGGCCCTGCCAGACAGCAGTCTAGCTTCATGTGTGACTGTCCACTGCCTCACAAGCTGCAAGACTTAAGTTTCCTATGCTCCAGAGCTGTGCTATGGCACCAGGAGGCCACATAAGCTTACGGTGACAATGACGTCCTTTCTCTGCTCTCTGAATTACAGTCTAGTGACCTGCAGTAAAGTTTTGCTTTTCTCAGCTTTCAGACCACAATGCCGGAAATGAGTCCTTCCGTGGAAGCGCATTTGCTGTAGTCTCAAAATAAGATGTACCCCTCTGAGGCCAGCATCTTGAGAAAGGCTGCGTAGGGGAAACTGCCTGTGTCATTTCTGTCTCTATTCTTGCGAATTTTTATGTGTCCTGAAAAAAAAAGAAAGCCACCCCAAGAGCTGCATCATGCAGGGAGAGACGTGTGACTTGAAATCAGCGTGTGGTTCCAGGGAGCCCTTAAACCTGTGCAAAACCAAGCTGTGTTTCTCATTGCTGGTGAGGCAAACCACATGCCAGGCCTTACAGGGAGACACAGGTCGAGGGAGGTTATTATCCCCTCTGCTGGGCATCCATCGGGGAGGGATGCAGAGAAGCTGGAGAGGGACCAGCAAACAGCTGCAAAGCAGGAAGGGGCCTTAGGCACATGCATGGCCTGCAGACAGAGCTGACAGGAGCTGGGCTTGGCTCGCCTGGCCGAGGGGAGACAGGAACAGGGTTTAACAGCAGCTTAAAACAGCTGGAAGGGTAATTGCAAATGGTTGAAGGCTCTTTGGTAGCATCAGCTGATGCAAGGAGGGGCAACAGCCACATGGCGCTGGAGGGTTTTAGTTAACACTAACTCCTTCGCCAGCAGCCTTGGGATGAGGCACCAGGGAAGTGGGGACGATCCCTTTCCTGGGGAGGGGGTTTTAGCTGTGGCCACACAAAGCCTGGGGGGTTGGGAAAGCCCTGCCGCCAGCAGGGCTTGTGCCAAGACTCCCCCCCGGCCCAGAGAGCCTTGGTGCTGCTGGGGCCCTGCAAACTGCGGGCTATGTTCTGGCTTTATCTGACCCTCGGCAGCACGGCGGGGAGGACTGGTAATTTAGGCCTGTCTCTGGGAGATATCCAATGAAATGTATCTTGGAGTAATTAGGCTTTAGGGCTCAGGAACTCAGTTCCAGTTGCCTGGCCTCTGTTTTGACCCCTCTTTTCTTTGAAGTTCATAGAGAAGAGGGGAAAGGAAATGAGAGCAGAGGCCCTGCTTTTCCTGTAAAATGCCTCATTCCTTATAAAATCGTTTGGCAGAAATCTCTTTCAGCTGGACAAGCTGAATACTTTAATACATGCCTGCAGTCATTTTCCACCCTTGTCTCATTCCTCTGGCTGCTCATTCACTGCTCTGCATCAGTAAAACCGTGGATGCATAGACAGAAATGCTCCTTGAAGAGGTAGCAGAGAAGATCTCCAAAAACAGGTCAGGGGGCTCTCAGTTGCCGCAGCTGTGTTATTTCCTGGACTGTCTGGAAATGCACGGCACTGCGCAGTACAGTGCTGCCAGCTCCAGCTCAGCTCTGGGTTTTCAGGCATTTCTTCCAGGCCAATCTGCTGGGACACACAGCTTCCAGCCTTTGCCCAGGCCATGGAAAAACCACACCAAACACCCTCCCTCCCATGTTAACGTTGCATGAGAAGGAAGGCAGCTCAGGCACGGTGAGGGAAAGGCACGTAGTGTTTCGAATCTGTCCTGGGCACTAGGTATGTTTCAAAGCAGTGGGTAGCTGAAAGCCCCAAAGGAAGGCACCCATATTTCCTCCCTCCCACCATAATGCAGAATCAGCAGGAGGTCTTGCTAAGAAGGCATCTCTGGAGGTCTGTAGTCCAACTCCCCAGTCCAAAGTTATATCAGGTTGTGCTAGGCCTTCTTAAGTTGAGTTCTGTGCACCTCCAAGGACCGTGATCAGGTCTCTGAGGTGCACCACCCTCACGCAGAGGAATTTTCTCATGCCCAGCTGGAATTTCCCATCCAGCAGCATGTGCCCATTGCCCCATGTCCTGTCCTTGTTTGCCTCTGAAAAGAGTCTTTCTCCGTGTTTTCTATAACCACTATTCAGGCAGTGGATGACCACTGTGAGGACCCCCCAGCTGTGTCTTCTCCAGGCTGGGGAAGCCCAGTTCGCTCAACGTCTCTTCATATGCCCTGTGATGCAGTCTCATCAGCACATTGGTAGTCACTGCTGGACCCTTTCCAGTTTGTCACTGTCTGCCTTGTACTGGGTAGCCCTGAACTGGACACAGTAGAGAGATGAGTCTTCAGCAACACTATATGGTGATGAAGGATCACTTCTCCTGTGCTGAACTTTGCAAGGCTGCCTCTGGCCGATTCCTCCAACCTGTTGAGGTCACAGCAAGTGGCAGTCCTTCCTCCCAAAACATACTGACCTCTCCCACAGTTGACATTAGCTATGGGCTTTTTCTCATCTTTTCTTGAGATGGGTTGAAACCCACCTTTCCACCAGATATGTCTGCAGTGGGTTGGCAAGGGTCCTGAGAGCTGCCCAGGATTTCCTCCTTTCTTGGCTGGGCATTGAAGGCGAGCCGTGAGAACCTCTGTTTCCCAGGAAGGTGGCCTTGCTGCAAAAGGCGACTTGCACGAAGTGTGGTTAGAGATGGAGCCACTCTTACTTCTCCTTTTGAGAGGTGAAAGGATGGCCCAAGTGCGGTCAGAGATTTCTTGCACCTACATTCAGTGGCAGGCCACCTGCAGTCCTTGAGACAGAGGTTTCACATCCTCTTTAGAACCAAGCCTACCCCACTGCTGCAGGAACAAGGACCGAATCTGGCCACAGCAGAGCCTGAGCTCTGGTTTGGGTGAACAACCGATGATGCGGTTGCCCAGTGCTCCTCACGTGTGCCTGGGGGCCCAAAGGGGTCTGCAGCAGCCTGTAAAGGCCCCGTTCTCAGGCTGTCCACCGGCTTCATCTCAGCCCTCTGTCTTCTGGCTTTGTCATCTCAGAAGCACTGGCACCTTCCCCAGGCTGCGGGGAGCGGCTGATTTAAGGCTGGTTAGGGAAGGAGGATGCTGGAAGAAGGACCCCAGGGAAGGTAATGCTAGCACCAGGTTGTGTAGGGAAGTTTTCTGCCATTTGCAGTGAGGAGCAGCAGCTGAGGAGCAGCAGCTGAGGAGCATGGGGAGATCCAGCACAACTTGCAGATGGCCAGGCAGTTGCTGGAATCCCCACGGAGGACAACTTTCGGGTTCCAGCCCCGTAGTGTTTCCGCATGCAATTAGCACAGAGCATCTGCAGAAGCCACGCATGCAACTATGGACTGATGCGGGAGCATGGAGGTGCATTAAACCAATAGAACCAAAAGCACCTCTGCACAGTTTTCATGGAGGTGCCTGCTATGGTTCTTATCTGCATGGTTTTTGAAGTCCTAAATAGCTTGTGATATGAGGGCAGCCAGGCATTTATTTGGGTGCCTACAGGGCTGAGGAGGCCTCCTGAAAACAAAACATGGCATAGTGTACTTAGGCTGTATCATGTTGGAGGGGGAGACCACATTACAGATTTATTTCTGAAGCTGGACCTTGCAGCCTGTTGGAGTGATTTTAATGTATGACTCATGTCAAAACTGTTTCAAGGTTAGAAGTGAAATTAGAAATTAGGCTGAAAGGGCTGTTATTCACAGGCAAAAATTGATTCAAGGCAATTGCCTTTCATTTTTAAGGACTGGAGGCAGGAGAGAACGGTGAGAAGTGTAATTTCTATGTAACTGGAGACTAATCATGAATAATGACACTTCCTGGTGACGTTAAATAGGATTGCTTGTATTTAACTTGCAGGCTGTGTTGTATTTTCAGGTGGTAAACTTGGGCTGGGCTCTTGTACTCTTTGGCGAATGAGGCAAGACGCAATAACGTAAGCAGTAGGAGTAAGGAAAGGACAGGGAACGGTGTTTGTGGCTTGGCAGGTGGCAGCCTTTCTTCAGGGTTAGCGCCAGTCCTGGTCCCTACCTGGGGATCATCAGCACCAGCAAGGCACTTGGTCTGCTCTCCTGGGAGCAGTGGTCTCATTGCTTCATCACCAGTGTGAAACGCCTTTGCCCGTGATTGAGGCTTGGCTCCAGAGCAAAGCAAACAGTCTGACAGTGCAGCGAGGCTCATCTGCGCCCAGGCTGCGGACTTGGAGGCCTGGGGATTGATGTTCCTTGCTGGCCATCGCACTTTCCTGTGCGGCATGGCAGGAAAGCATCCAGGTGGCCGGGATTTCAGGCACCAGCAGCACGGCCGACAGCTCTCTCTTCAGGCCATTCCTCCCTGACACACCAAACAAAAGCAGTTTTGGTGCCTCAAAATGTCCGAGCTGCCTGCCCTTCATTTGGCTATGTCTCCGCCTCTGGGTGTCTCTTGGTGGGGGCAGTGCAGGGGACCAGCTGCTGTGCCTTTGGACGAGTAGCATCCCACTGGAGAAGGGTGCATTCTCCCAGGTTAAGTGGGTGCAGGACAATCACAGCTTCTCTCTCTCACCCACCTGTGCTGGAACCTAGGCAGGGGGAAGACTTGCCAGGCTTTTTGGCAGCTGGCAAGGGAGGGCTGGGCTGATGGGAGGGACCACCACCAGGACAGAGAGGCACTCCAGCAGCCTGTACTGCTGCCAGGCTTGTTGGTGACAGTGTGGGAGTTGGTGTCCTCTTGCGGCTCTGTGTGTAGCCTGACCATAACAAACCTCAGAACGGACAAGGCACGCTTTGGAGACAAGCAGACTACTCCAATTAAAAGTGTTGGGGGTTTTGTTTCTTTTTAAATTAATAGCTGCAATATCAGCATGCAGCAGGGTGGCTGGATGAGATCCCCAAGTATCCTGTCCCTGTCACTGAGGAGGACACACCTCCCAGGGGCTGAAGTCAAAGTTTGAGAGTCATGGAAATATCTGCTGGGACCCTCCTGTTACTGTTTTCATAGCCAGGACCTCTGGCTGAATGGGGGGAAGCCCAGACCCTCCTTGGAAATGGAGAAAAGCCAGCTACTTGACATTCAGAAAAAGCAAAGCTGTCTCTGAGTTGTCTTCTTCGCCTGCAGCATACCCTCTAAGCCAAGATGGGAACATGACAGCTGCGAAGGTGGGTCAGCTTGCATCCATGGCTTGTAACAAAGATTTAACAGGCATTTGCACCTAAGCAGGATTTTCTTTTATTTGTTGCAACCTGAGAAGCTGTAGGCATTGCTAAATGATTTAATTGCAGTTGTGTACCACAGACCATGTTTTGCACTGCATTGAGTAACTCAGTAAAGCATCTTCAGCCACTGCTGTTTATTACCAACTTGCCTCACCCGAACGGTTTTGGACCCCCAGCAGTGCTGGTGGTGGAACTTCTGGGGGTCTCCAGTTCGTCCCCTCCATTCAGACCAGGTCTGAGTGTGCTGAAGCAGCTCAGCTCAGAGGTGGCAGGGGCTGGAGATGACCTTAGAATAGTGGAGAAGAACACCCAGCAGCTCTTGGTGCCCGTCGGGCGGTGCAGTCTGCACGCTCCTCCTCATGCTGTCACCTGTCCGTGCACAGAATGGCTGTGGGACGGGGCTGAGCCCAGGGTGACATGCCACGTGGAATGTGACCCAGCAGCCCAGGAGCCAGCAGGGCCCTCTGAAGGTCTCCAGCCCTAGCGCACAGCAGGTCTCTCCCCAGCACGAGACAAGGACAGCTGTAGCTTTGTACAGCCATGTCTGGGAACCCCCCAAAGATGGAGACCTCCTCCCTCCCTAGTGCCCTGTCCCCCTGCCCATCCAAGTTGTAGTGGCTCAGGTGGTGGCTTCCTGTGCTTTTAACAGTGGCAATAAACACACCCACAATACTTGCCTATGCTGAGGGTATCTGTGTAGGCACACCATGCAATGCATGCCTTTTGTGGGTCTGAAGTTCACAGTACAGGGAAAGGAGACCTTTGAGATTTCCCAGTTTGGCTGTACAAGCTGTCCTTGCTGTGAGCAGGCATTTGGAGCTGGGCATCTCCAGAGGTCCCTCCCAACCTGAATTTTCCCATGATTCTGCTGCCATTGCAGGTTTGCTTGGCTTTTGTTCTTGTTCGTCTAAACAAGAATTTGTTGAGAACAAACTTGCCATAGCTCGAGCACTGTTGTGCTTGAAGGCTGTACAGAGCCTTCTTCCTTTAAATGCTACCCCAGGAGAGCTTTCTCCTGGCTTATACCAAAAAGGCAGGTTGCCACCCAGTGTCAGACCCTTGACCACCATGGGCCTTTTGGACTTGTTGGCCAGGTCACAGCACTGTGCCAATACAGAGGGTCCATGGACTCAGCAGAGAATCCAAGCATGGTCCCAGAGACTCATTGCTAGCATTTAATGAAGAGTTTTGTACCTCTGTAGTGATATGTGTATGAAAGGGAGCCTCTCTTCCATCCCAGCCCCACGTGGCCATGGGGAGTGTGGAGGGTTGGGCTTGGGCTGTCACCGTCCTGATGGTCCTCTCATGAATAGCACTGTGATGGAGCACACCACGCTCCAAAACTCTGCCCCAGGAACTGGGAAAGGCCTCTCTACAACTGAGACGCGTGGCTGTTTGCTGAAGGCAGTGCTGCACTTTCATTCACATGCCTGAACCAGGAAGAATTTTACAACAAATACCTGTACTGGCTGTGCTTCCTTGTGACGTCTTTGAAGGCACATTTCAGCTTCCAGCATCAGTTTGCTGTGCTTTTATGGGAACCTTTATGAGTGCAACAAAAGATCTGGATAAGGAACCATCCCTCAATCCCTCATCTTAAGAAACTCTGTGGACACCTTTGTGGGGTAAAAATGAAAGAAAAACGAAACAAAAAAAACCTACCTAGGATACATCCAGTGATGACGTGGCTCCGTTACAGGCTGAAGCTGGTGCATGATAGCAAATGTTGGAAAAATTACTATGGCAACAATTTCACAAATAATTAACCTCGTTGCTTTTCAATTGCATACATAAATTGCCATGGCTCAGGCATGGCATCATGGCTCAGGAAAAACCCTGCTATTCAAAGTTTAATTAGTCAGGGAATTGATTGTAAGTATCACAAGGGGTCTACAGGTAAGACCCTGAAGAAAACTCTGGCTCGCGTTGTTTTCGTCTTTCGTAGATTGGATATTTCTATTTTTATTGTTTTTAATAAAAGTCTTCCTTTGCTAAGGAACATCAAAAACAGAAGAAATGCAGCAACACATGTCTTTAGACAAAAGATTAAGTTCTAGAAAACAGGAATTTTATATGTGTGTGTATATATATATACACACATATCTATATGTACATGTATACTTACATCCTTTTTTAAAAATTATTTTAACAATGTTGGAAATAATCATTATGAGGGAGTGGCTGACATGGTGAAAGGCAGAGCCAGGACAGACGTCCGGAGGGACCTCTCTGAATGGGAGGACTGGACCACCAGGAGGCTCACAAAGCCCAGCAAGTAGAAGTGCCAGTGGTGCCTGGTGCACAGGGGTGAGGGAGGGATAACCCTGAGCATTGGTCCAGGCTGGGAGGTGACTGGTGGAGTTGCTGGACAGGACTCAGATGTAACTGCGAATATAAGCTTGAACATGGGCCAAAAGTAATTCTCATTACGAATAATGCAAACTGCTTACTGGGCTGTACAAAGAGGATCACAGCCAGCCCAGTGGGAGGGTGTTGGAGACGCTTGTGTTTCTCTGAGTCCAAAAAACTCTTCAAGATGATGCATTACAGTAAGGAGAAACGGGTAATGATGCTGGTAAAGTGCAAGAAAGATTCCTTCGCAACCCTCTGCAGACCTGCAGAGGTCGCAGGTTGTCAGACCGGTAGAAACCCAAGTGTTTCGGGAGAGAGACCGAAGTGGGCAGGCATGCTGGCGGAAAATGGTGGGCCAGATGTTTTGGTGTGTGATAGACAGTGCAGTGAACACTATACAGCTTGCTGGCATGGCCTAAAAGACTCATTGCCTGGATGGAGCAGCTGTGAAAGCCACGCCAGGGCGCAGAGGGCCAGCAGCACCGTCCCTTCTGCTTCCTCCCGGGGCCATTGCTCCCAGCATGCTGGAAAGGCAGAGGTTGGGCTGGGTCTTGCGACACAGCCTGTTCTTTTCTCAGTCAAAATGTGAGTTTTTTGGCACTGTCTGCTGTCCTTTGGCTTGTTCTTCTGTTTTGCTTCTGCTAGGCGTTGTTTTCTCTGGAGGCCTGGGATCCTTTGCCACACCGTGTTTCCAGTGTTGCTCTTGCCGATATCACTGTGGTTTTTGCTGGGTGGGTTTCTGACTATCGTACCATCTCGTGTTAGTGGAACAGGAGTTGCTGAAATGCTGGAGCAGTCTCTGCCCTGAGCTGTTGGTGCAACAGCAGCCCACAGAGTTAAATGTTAGCAGAAGTTACTTATTTCCCCTAAAGGAGGCTCTTTATAGCTCTGCCCTTATTTTGTATTGTAGTCCCAGCAATACTGTAACTCTGACAGCAGGGGTTAGAAATTTGATTTGTTAAGACATTGCAATGTCATTATGTCTGGTGCTTTTTCAGAGTTTCCTGGATGTTACTTGAAACAGGATAATCACTTACTCATGTGCAACCAACGACCGCATGGAGGCTGCTCACAAAAGAAGCCACAGCTTTTGCTAACAAAGGAACTCCTTTCTGTTTTATTTTTCCAACCAAAAATTCCCCAAACAAAGTAATTAAATTTCTCCCGTTGCTCTGGGTTTTGTGTTTGCTCTCACTTACAAGCAACCTCAGTGGGGGGATGGAAGATATGGAACTTTGGTCTTAGAAAAAGGACCTTGGTCTCAAGTTTTTCCTACAGGTAATTATTCCTAGTCCAGAAATGTCAGAATGGGGAAGATTTTTCTTCTTTGGACTCATTTGTCTAGTGCATTCACATTACCATAGATGGAATACTTTGGAGAAGATATAAGAGAAGGATTTCAGTTTAATCAGGTCCAGGCACAAATTTTGGACCAACAGCTAATACAGCAGAGCATCAGCAACATCTGTCTCCTCTCTGCACTCAGATCCAAGAGGACTCAAGAGCTATCCAGGCATTTTTATGACAGAAAGATTTGCTTATTCAAGAATCACCTCCCCTTTTCTCCTCTTCAGCTGTACTCTTGTTCTCCCAAACGCAAATCAGCAACCTTTATTAACACCAGGTCTGAAAAACATTTCTATGTTTAAATATGAACACACATGGGCGTTTGTTCTTGGGCATGTCAGTCAACCAGGAATGCGTAATTAAGATGAGTAATGAATTACACCCAGCACCTCCATCTGCTCGGGCATCCCTGGGAGCTCAGAGCTGGAATGGGTCAGGATTCCTGGGACTGAGAGCCCGAAGCAGGGGTGAAGCTCTGGTGAGTTGGGGTAGAGAGGCATGCACTTGGGCACTGCTGGAGCACAGGAGATGTAGCAGGAAGAAATACTGGTGCAAGGAGAGGTTAAGTGGTGGGTGAGTGGGTCTGGAGGATGGGTGGAGGGGCTGGGCTGGGTCCAGACCGGCCTGGTGCATGAGGCGGTGGAGGGTGCTGCATGGGGACGGTTCAGCCTGGGACACACCAACGAGAGCTAGCCCAGGGTTAAGGGCCAGACCCTGCTGGGGCCAGACCACTTTCCATTGACCACCACGGGGTAAAGAAACTCTGTAAATGGGGCCTCACGCAGCACCACCTCTGCCCATCTCCTGTGTTTGCAGGCAGGATACGGCTCCTCCAGAAGTGAAAGGGAAGGAAAGGTTCAGTCTGCCCTAAGGCTGCGTCTGAGATGAATTGTCTGTGGGAGGTGCTCAGGTTGCCTTTTCACAGCCTCAGCCCCTGGGAATGATGTTTCGTGGCCTTTTGTCTCTCCCTCCACCCTCACCTTTGCAGATCATTCACGGGCCCTTGCCAGAGGCAGCCAATACAAAATAGATCTGGTGCTAACGATCCACCTCAGGTCCTAAAGTTGGGGGACCCTGCAGGTTGGGCTTTTGCAGCCGCTCTGAGCCACTTCTTTATCTTGGCCACATCCTCATACGGTTAAACTTTACGTCATCTGACATTAGCTGTTGTCTCTCACTTGTCTCTCTGGGGAAGTCCACCAGGCTAAATCATGGCCTCCCGTGAGGCGCTCTCTCCTGGTAGGTTTGCTGTGAGTGGCACCTTCAGCAGCCACCAGAGAACACGTACTTGATGGTACATCCCGCATCTTTGCAGTGGTGAAGTGGCACAAGTGACTCACGCAGCATTTAGTCACCGCAGTGGGAGGGACGGCTCAGCTGATTGTTATGCAAGTTACAGTCCTACATGTAGAGAATGGGGATCTTCCACAGGACGTGTCTGTCAGAGGTCCTGCGAGACTTAGACAACCAGCTGGCTCATTCTAGCAGGAAATCAGAGTAATACCTAAATAAGAAGGGAGCTCTGGAGCACTCTTAACACGTCCCCTGCTCAAAGCAGGATAACCCCAAAGTCAGGTCTGGTTGTTCTTATCAGTTTGGGTTTGGGGTATCTCCAAGACCAGAGACCCTACCAGCCCTCTGGTCCCTGGCTGCACCCTACCTGCAGGGAAGCAGCCTTCCCGTGCATCCAGATGGCTTTGCCCCTGTGGCAACCCTTTGCCTAGACGATAGTAAAGTCAGCATGTAATTCCACCTTCCCATGGGCATCCTCCTCCTAGGGCACACAGGTACAGCAGCGAGACCTGAGGCCACGAAGCACTATGTGCCTGTTGGGGAGGGGTCCTTGGGGGTGGGGAGGCAGCTACGAGCTGTCTGACTTCCCGGGGAAACAGCAAGGAAACCCAGTCCAGAGTCTGTGGTGGGGCTGGAGCCGAAACAATAAAAAAGGGCTTTCTGAAGCTCGGGCCTGCCTCATTTTCTCTCCCGTTCTGCCCAGCCACTGCGGGGCTGGCAGGAGAGATGGCGTCAGGGATGGGGCTTTGTCTCTGTCTTCCACAGGCAGCAGTGCCAGGGTGAGTCTCTCCCTGCAGACTCAGCTGCCGGCAGTGCGTTGGAGCCGTGTCTCCCAGGCGGTGGTTTGGCCCACGGCTGATTTTCTCCGGAGTTTGCAGAAAGGGGTATGACGGCATTTCAAGCGTGATGACTGCAGTTTCCATGGCAACCTGCAGGCGTGAGTCAGCATCTCCCTGCTGCAGTGGTCAGGAGTGCACGGAGATGCCTGTCCCCAGCTTCACTCGGGGCATGGCACACGAAAAGGCAATGCTTGGGCAGGGGAGGAGAGGACTGAGCTGCCCTGAAAGCAGGAAATACGTCAAAGAGAGGATCAAATCAGTTTTCCTGCCAGCTAAACGTGGGGATCCATTTTGCAGAATGGGGATTGCCCATGCCCTCCTGAAGGACGCATGCTCTGCCTATCATGAAACTCCTCTTAGGCTCCTCCAAGCATATCTGCTTGTGCTGGTGCCATGTGCTGGCTGGGGCTCTGCAAGTGTGCAGAATGCTGTGTCCAGATACACAGTGGCTCAGACCCGAAGGCAAGAGCAACACGAGATCTGAAGTGTGGTCCGTCTCTAAGCACAGAGATAACTGCCTTGTTCTGTGCAGCTGCAACTTGAGAGCAGGAGCCACCAGTGTGAAGGGCTACCAAGGACCTCTATGTGCTCTCTTCATGACCCACTGCAGCACAGAGCTGCAAATTACTATTAGTGGCAGCAATGCAAACTCTGCTTTCTGTGTCTGTGGGAGTCAGAGGGTATAAAAGCTCCCAGGCGGCCCTGGCCTGTGAGTATCTGCTTATAATGAGAGAACAGGAGGGTCAGGAGAAAGTCTGGCTGGAAGGCAAGACTTCACCCCTCCCTGCCCAGGCTGTGCACCCAGCAGGTATCCTCGGCAGTCACTTTGCAAGGTTTGGGTGCCAGAAAAGACTTGGTGTGCTCAGGATGTGCAAGGAGCCAAAACCAAGCCATGAAGAAATGGAGGGGTTATTCCCCCTCCTTGGGCCAGGAAAAGGTGTAACGACACTAGTCACGTGAGCACCGTCAACCTTTCTGGCATTCAAGGTAGGCTTCAGTCTTACATATGCGCAAAATATGTTTTCTTCTAATGCAGGGGTGAAGTATTCAGTCCCCACCCACAGACGGTGTGAACAGATTCAAATTATCAGTTCATTGTCCCCACCTGTGCAGCAGGTCTGGGTGACAAATGGCTGTTGTGAGGGTGTGGGGAAGTCCCCCAGTGTTTCTTTAAGTGCTCTGTTTTGAGACCAGTAAGTGCTGTGTAAATACTGGTGTGCTGGGAGCAAGCTGTGCTTGAAACATGAAACTCCTCTGAAAAAGGTTTAGCGCTTCCTCCGGGTGCATCGCAGGGTTGCCAGCAGGAACCAGCCCAGATGAACTGCAAGGTGGAAAAACCTGTCCCACATCCATACCCCGAGGCATTGCTGCCCTCCACCCCCTGCCACCCTTCTTGGCCATGTGGTCCCTGTCCCCCTCTGCTATGAACGCCTTGGCACCTTGCTTATAAGGGACTGTTGCCTGCTGGTGTCACGCTTCCCCGTGTCCAAAGCTGTGTCCAAGCTGCTTTGAACTCCTGTAGCCTGCTAGGAGTCTCCTCGCCCCAACTGCAGAGGACGTCTGTTCCACACAACAACGGAGCCTGTTCTTGGGGCCATAACAGCCCAAGTTCCTCTCCCCAGTACAGCCACAGCTCCCGGGACTCATCAGCTATCTCACAATATGATTGTCAATCTCTCTGTTTGCAGCGAAGTGAGGCTAATTTATTTCCTGGAGGCTCCCCAAAAAGTGTTGCAACTCAGGCTTTCTCTGCCATAGGATTTTGGCATTGTGCAGGGCGGTGTTTCTCTTCTATGTGTTGACCCACAGGATGGACCCTCCTGTCTGGGGGTTTGACCCTCCACAGCTACCCGGATTTGCCTGGACCCATGAAAATGGCAGCTCCCTAGCCCAGCAGCCTTATTCTCTGTTCTGTGGTCCAGTGCAAGATGTCTCTGCTGCCTTTTTATGTAGTAGGACCTTGCAGAAATCCATAGATGAACAGAGACATACATGATCTTCAGGATGATGTTTTGCCAGGTACAGTAGATCCAGGATAAGACACACGCAGACATTGCTCCAGGCACATTGTGGTCAGGAGGATGCATGTTTGGGCAGGTGAGAGTGTGGGCATGACCAAGGGTTTTCAGCCTGTGATCCACCCCCATGCTGCCCAGTTTTTTGGATGTCCCTCAGTTCCTTTCTTCTCTTGCTAACCCGATGGGGTCAGTCTGCAGTTCAAAGAACTTGCCCTCTTACTTTAAGGGCCTTCCTGGCAGATGAAGTGCCTCTGTGGCTGAAGAAAAAGCCCACAGCCTGCTGGAAGCAGCACAGCTTTGTAGCAGGCAGATTCTGGGGGTCCCAGCAGCAGTGCCTCCAGACTGTCCGGCATATAAACATCTGCACAGTCTCTGCCAGCAAGAGGTGTGCACTCATTGCACGCCCATAGTGACATGGATGTTTATCCTTCAGCCTGCCCAGGGTTTCAGGGGCGGGGAGGTGTTCTGTATACACTGTGCCATGGCTCTGCCCCATGCATGAGCACATTCTGGTGTCTTCTGCTCCCCAGCAACGTGGCAGACAAGTCCCTGATCTGTGTCGCTGATCTACTCTCTAGTCAGGCAAGCTGTTGCTGGCATCAGGCTGAGGTTAAGAATACAGCTGCCCAGTTCAGTGCCAACAGCCCTTTCCTCCATTGAGTCCTCTTTGGGTCAGGATGTTCCTTCCCTGTGTACTTGATTTGCAACTGTCTCTTGAGGAGGACATGATGCCAAGCAGCTGTCCAGGGGTAAAAAGTGTACAACCATGCCACAGACCCTTTCCCTCCCTTGATTCTTGACTTCCCAGAGTGCGGTTTTCAGCCCAAAGATTAGTCTCCCTCTCTGCATGCTCAAACGCAGGCCAGGAGCCCCTTCATCACCCTCTGTCCTCCAAAACACCCCTGCTCACAGACTCCTCTGTGATTGCCTGGCTTCCCTCAGCCAGCACAGCTATGAATGTCTTAGTGGGCAATAACACTAAATAGAGTATGGTGACCACCAGAGAGAGCAAAACACGCCAAAGGGCTTGGCAGCGCTGCTGCCAGATCCCTTTCGCTGAGCTGCAGTCCTTCTGCCATAGGAAGCACTTTCTCTTTTGGCTTGTACAGCTCTTGAAGCCGGGGCAGGGCTTGGGATATGGGGCAGCAGGGGTGGAAGGAGTGGGCTGCTTTGCGGTGCCACCACCACTGTGCAGCAAAGTGCTGAACCGCAGAGGGACCGTAAGTGGTGGGACAACATCAACCACATGCTCACCAGCTGCGGGACTGGGGCGCTGATTCCCCCAGCCGCCCTAGTGGGTGCAAGGAGAGTAAACACGGGCAGCCTGTCACACAGGACCTGGGCAAGTGCAACCTCTGTCCCCATCCCCACTCGGCATCCTCCCAGATTTCCAGGCTGAAACTGTGAGAGGAATTTCCAAAACAAATCTTGCTATTCGAGGAATGCAGCAGGGGGGGAGGAAATAATCTCAACAGAGATAAGGAGAAGTCGGTGGACTCTAACAACTGCACCAGGCAGGCTCCTCTGGCTCCCACTGGTTCAGGATGGGACCCTGCAGCCCAACTGCCCCTGCCCAGGACGGCCAGTGCTGCGTTAACATCAGCTCTGCTGGTGGAGGCCGGGGAGACGGCCCTGGGGCAGATGCAGGGAAAGAAGAAACACACCAGAGGGGCCGGGGCGGTGGGCGGCATCTATCCCTGCTCCCCTTTGCCTGTGAGCCACCCCAGCTCCTCTCCTTGTCAGCCGCCCACCGGGCTTCCCTCTGGCTTTGCCGTCACAAGGCTGTTTCACAAAGAGCACATGCAGGTTTCAAGCATCTCCTCGGAGAGCCCTGCAGCTGTCCTGCCCCATCCTCCCAGCAGGATTTTTGGGAGCTTATCTGCTTTCCTCCCTGTCCTGGGCTGTGTTGCATTCGGCTGCAAAGATCCCCCCGTCCTCACCACTGCTCCCCTTGGGGACCAGCTCTGTTTAACGTCTGTCTGGCCACGTGGCACTCCTCTGGCAGACTGCTGAAGGCCTTGTATAAATGTTCTGCTGGAAAACATCCGAGGTCCAGGGTCCCCCTCCTCCCAGGGAGAGAGAAAAAGCTGCATTGCTCTTGGCTTGGAGTTCAGGAAGAACTGGTTTGCTAAAACCAGATGTCTGCATCCACTTCTGCTGACCCCACGCTGGGGCTTTCGCACCTGACGCTTGTGGAGAGGCTGTTCTGTCACTGACAGGCGGTGAGGTATTTGGCAGAGCCGAGGTGGCTCTCCCAGACTGTCCACATCTGTGGCTTGGAAAATAAACAGTAAGAGAAAATAGGCCGCCTGGCTGGACAACCTGCAGAAGGAACGACGGACGGAGAGTGCTTGGGCAGGTGGATGCAGGGCATTCACCTGGCTGTTCCTGACACACTCAAGTCACGGGGCTCATGCTGCGCACCCAGAAACAAAGGGGATGCCCTGAGAGTTGACATCTGGCAAGAGCCTGCACAGACAAGATTAGGAATTACGAATTTCATCCTTTCAAGGTGAAATTGTCCACCCAGAGGAACGTCCTCAGATGCGCAGGTCTATCCCAGCTCTCAAGTGTGCTGAGCTTTGCTTGTCCACCCTGTGCTTTTCGAGCGTCCTGCACACATTAGTCATTTCATCTCATTGCTGTGCCAAAATTGCTCAGCGCTTTCATCTCTGATAAAACAGTTGTGAAGATTTAAAACAGAAAATGCAGTTGCCCAGCAAAGGGAATGTTCTTCCTGACCCCTGCACATAACCAGCTCTGCAGCCTGAGCCCTGAGTCTCTGTCACAACGCAGAGCCGCACAAGTTACCTGCAAAGTTGTCGATGCCTCCTCCCCAGAGACATACCCCGTGTCAGGGAAAAAAAAGGAGCAGAGACTCTATTGATGGAAATACCAAAGGCCAGAAGGGACTATCAGAGCCTCCCCTTTTGCTGCTCTGCACCTCTGAGCCGGGCTCAGAGACACTCCCTGCCTTTCGGATGTGCGGCACAAGGCTATCTTCCTGTTGTAGCACTCTGTGCTCATTTCTGCAGCCTCTTTGGGTATGCACGTTTCCGTGCTCCTCTGGAAATACAAACAGCAGCTGAGTGCTTTTCCTACCAGGGCTGTGCACAGAAGCAAGATCCCTCTGTTTCTAATGCTGTTTCCCTCTTGCTTACAGCTGAAGGTTGCATTATCCCTATTAACTGCAGCACAAAGAGCTCATGGTGTCACCCACAGATACACTTCAGTCTCTCCGCAGCACTGCTTTCCAAGACAGATCTCACATCTGGCATTATTGGCCTCCGGTTGCATTTCTGTCATTTATTTATTAAAGTTAATTTCACCAGACTCTAATGATTTATTCAGATCCAGAGCCTCCTGTAACAGAGAGCCATTATTTGCTATGCCACCATGTTTCTGCCATCTGCAAACTTCCTAAAGGTTTTGTAACAGCTACTTTTTGAAAGGTCAATGAACCACTTTTTAAGCTGTTTCTTTTGCATAAGGCATGGGTCTTACCAAAGCATCACGTGATATTGAGTCAAAAATGGTTTGCGGAAATCCGATTATGTAACTTACCGTTCCCTTTATTGGATTGAAGCAATAATCCTGTGCTGGTTTTTTTGAAGGAAGAAAAATAAATAGAAGAAAACAAGCGTGTTTGACAGTGCTGTGCCTCACCGCTGACTTCAATAGCAGTTTTCAGCCTCTTTGTTGATCCCAAGTGCCAAACTGATGTTTGGATAAGTGGCCCACTGTTCCCTTGCCCTTACTTCTTTTATCTTCATGCTGGAAATACTGTGCTGTTTTTCTTTTTCTGCAAGGGACTGCAACGAAAACATTGACTGGTATGGACGGAGAGTGCGTGGGTATGGGAGCGCCTGCAAGAACAAGTGGCAGGAGCGGCCACAGGGCTGGCAGCTGTGGATGGCACCTACGTCAGCTGATTACAGGGGTCCTACTGCTTTCCAGACCACCGCAAAACCAGGAATAGTCTAAAATACATGACAGCCTAAAGCAGGCCATACTGAAGCCATTGAAAATAGTGATGGGAAGACAGGGAACAGGGTAGGAGACATAAAGCGTCCTGACAAGGAGACAAAGGGCAGCGAGTGCATCTTAATGGTTCCCAGAAGAGGAGCAGGATGGAGAGACAGGGGACCACGATCACCATCAGCTCCCAGTGGGTAAAAAAAGGCAAGACTCAAAAGCAGCAAGCAGTTCCTGAGGTAACAACCCAGGAGCCATGGTAAAACCTCAGTAGCGAGTGTCCCTTTTGCTCTGCATCTCTGTTAAGTGTCCCTGAACAGACTGCTTGCATTTTGGTGCTTGTATGCTGGGCAGACTACTTGGATGCTCCCATCTTGGACATACTTGTGAGTAAGGGGATGAAGGGGGTGGCAGTGAGAAAACCACCTTATTTTCAAAATAAATATTTCCTCTTCCTATAGGATCCGATGATGAGCTTAGCTGCATTGTTGCAAGATGACCTTTTGCCAGCATTTTCATGGTGCCCTGAGACTTCTGATTTGCTTTTCCACCATCTGCTGCTGTCGCCCGGGGCTCCACCAGGAAGCTGCTGGTAACAGCCCCAGTCCTTTCACTAAAACAGCGGATGCGCACCGCACCAGGATCCTGTCGTGCTCGTTGCCAGCTTGTCATGAGTGCCTGGTGTGTGAGCTGGCGCGTGGTACCAGGTGTCTCTTGTTATTAATGTGCAATGTAAGTGCGATAGCAGTAGGGCCCTTGAAAGTTTTGGAACAGGTCAACAGCAGAGGCTCCAGGGCTATAAATAACTTGCTGGTGGTTGATTAGGTGTGCAGCCTCAAAAGCTGGGAAAAGCCTGTGTTAACTGTACCAAAGAAAAGCAGCAGCAGCAGCTGGGCAATGAGAAACACATCTGAGCAACAGGGTCAGGCACCTGCTGTGGTGTGGGAAAGCAACACTCGCCGGCGCCGCAGGGGGAAGGGGGTGGAGGACAAGGGCTAAGAGCTGTCTAGAAACTCAGGCACCTTGAAGAAGTGCCACAATACTGAATGTGGTGTGTTTCTGGGGGCTTCTGTCCCCAGAATCACAGCTGCAGAATGGCCATGGGGCTGTGAGTGCCCCTGCTCTCCTGGAGACCGCACACAGCCACAGAGCAGCGGAGGTTGGAAGGGACCTCTGCAGATCATCTGGTCCAACCTCCCTGCTCAATCAAGGCCACCTAGAGCCAGTCACCCAGGACCATGTGCAGATGGCATTTGAACATCTCCAAGGATGGAGATCTCCATCTGCCTGGTTGCAAACCCTGACAAAGCCTTTTGAGCTGCCGGTGTCACCCAGGCTGGTGCATGGTGCTATGAGTGTATCTGAGCATGGGGTTTTGTGCATATTTCTCCTATCTAATGCTCCAGTCCTTAATGAAGCTTTATTATGTATCAACTCAATGTGCCTAATCACGATTTTGGGCAGCGTTATAATCTATCACTCCTTAGCAAAATGCTTCAAAGGTGGACCAGTGTCAGTTTTTTAGAGATCCTGATTTTTGAGCAGATAATTTTGCAGAGGGCAAACTCCCAGGAAGATTGCCACTTCCGCTGGGTACACCCCTACAGTTTGCAGTTGCCACCACTGACTCTGATGTTCAGCTGCCCTTTATGTACTAAGGGTTTATACCCCCACTGATTTCACACAACCTCTGCAATCAGCTGGCTTCTTGTCCACCAGAAATTCTCATTTCAGCAAGATCACGGCTTTGAGGGCTGCTGGGCGGACCTCCCTGAGCAATCCCAATTTCCACTCATGTTCCCCATGATATCTGGGCAATCCTCATTATGTCAACGAGGCATGCTGGGACCTTGTTTCTATGGGATTCTTGGTGAGAAGTACCACAATGTTCATGCAAGTTAGAGGTAACCAAACCACAGCTGATTGCTGCCTCAGCAACTGTGTTTTCTAAGGGAATGACGGTGTTTTAGAATGACTTAGGCGGAGAAGGATCTCTGGAGGGCTCTTGTTCAATCCTTTTGCTCAAAGCCAGGGTAAATCTGAATTCACATTAGGTCACTCAGGGAGTTGTCGGGTGAGGTGGAAGCTGTAGTCTTTCCCTTCCTGTTACTCCGGAGACACACAACCCATCCCCTTGGCTTTGTGCCCTCTAGTAAGACTCCTGCTTAGACCAAACTTTGGAAAAACACCTAGACCTGGAAAGTATGTGGTGCAAACTTTTAACAGCTGGGTGAAAAAAGTAAGTTGTACAGACACAGGCGAAAGTCAGTGTTTTGTACCTGAAATGAGCAAAACTCAGACATTGTGAGAATGCAACTGCATCCGTGGACTTATGTCACCTCCACGCCCCATCTCACCTGTGTCATTGATGTCCTCACATGGTGAGGTTTCAGCTGGGATAGAGTTCATTTTCTTTTGAGTGGTTGCTGTGTTTCAGATTTGGTGTGAAAAGAATGTCAGTAATGCATATTGGTTTAGTTGTTGCTGGGTGATGCTTATACTATTCAAGGACTCTTTTCAGCTTCCCATAGAAGCTGAGAAGGAGCATAGACAGAACAATGGAATATTCTGTATCATAGACATCATGCTCAGTATATACGTGGGGGTTGGCCAGGGATGGGAGGAATCCCCAGTCACTGCTTGGGACAGGCTGGGCAACCAATTCACTGGGTGGTGCGAGTGACTTGTGTTGTATTACTTTATCATGTATATTGTTTTACCATTATCATTGTTATTATTGTTATTTTCCTTTTTTCTGTTATTGTTCTAGTAAACTGTCTTTATCTCAACCCACAAGTTTGGGTTTTGGGTGTTGTGTCTTTTTCCTTTCCCCACCTTTTCTCCCTCATCTCCCTACCTTTTTGGGGGCAAAGGGTGAGAACTGCATGAGTGGCTGTGTGGTCTCAAGCATGTCCCCAGGCACTGATGCTTCGTGAGTGGATGCATGAACTGCATGCAGACCCCAGTGCCTGGCCTGAGCTTAGTGCTGCCTCCTCTGTAAGAACACATCTGCCCTGCTCATACAGCAGTTGGAAAGGCAAAGAAACTGGACCAACAAAAAAATTATATATTTTCCCATCAAAGCTGATTTTCTCTTGTGCTGGTCTCTTCTCTGGCACATCACACTCTTCATGGGGCCGCCGAGAGTATTTCTGGAAATGGGGACGACAATAGTTATGCTGCAGAGACATCTCCCCCCAGGCAGCCGGAGCACATCCTGCCCCTGAAGTGGTGCTCTGACCTCCTTCATCAGCACTGCTCTTCTCTGTGAGGATTCGCCAGTGCATTTCCCTTAGAGCAGCCACTAAATCCATGGGAAAGAGATAAGGTGATAATGACTGCTCTTTTTCTTTTTTCCTCTTTTTCTTTTTCTTTTTCTTTTTCTTTTTCTTTTTCTTTTTCTTTTTCTTCTTCTTTTTCTTCTTCTTCTTTTTCTTTTTCTTTTTCTTTTTCTTCTTCTTTTTCTTTTTCTTCTTCTTCTTCTTTTTCTTTTTCTTCTTCTTTTTCTTTTTCTTCTTCTTTTTCTTTTTCTTTTTCTTTTTCTTTTTCTTTTTCTTTTTCTTTTTCTTTTTCTTTTTCTTTCTTTTTTTTAATTTTGTTCCAAATGAGATTTTTTTCTGTTCCAGATTGTGGTTTGGAAAAAGAAAACTGGGGCATTTGATAGGTGGGGTGCTGCTGAAGGGATGACTTCTCAGCCTGTCTCTGTTTCAAATGGGAGTCTGCCAATGTTTTGCATTTTTTGACCAAGCTGTTTCTCTCCCTCTCAAGAGAGAGTTGGAGGGTGGAAAAAGACCCCCAGTCAGTGAGCTCTTACTGCAAAGTCCTACGTGCCAGCAGCCAGAACCTCCACAGACGCTTGGAAGAAATGCTCCCAGACATGGTCTCAGCATCCCTTTGCAAGCTCTGGATGAGTTGGACCCAAGTGTGGAAATCTTCACAGCTCCTCCCTTTCTCTCTTGCAGCCATCCAGACGCTCACAGTGGTAAATACCATGCCAAGTTTTGGTTTTTGAAACACAGCACAAAGCGGGTTTGGAAAGTACAGACAACTGTTTGGCTCCATGCTCTTTCCCTGGCAGCGCCCTCCAGGCTTCTCCAGACTTGCTGGCATTGTCCATGGCCCCAGCTCCTGGCCACCAAAGCAGCAGTGTCCTTTTGTACAGGGGCTGCGCTCTTCTGCTGCTCCACTGCCTTGGTTTGGTGGTCCCGAGGGGCTGGTTTGTTGCTGTATCGGTCACACAGCTGGGGAATTGCTGACTGATCCTTGAAACCTCCCAAGGATGGAGACCCTACGCCACTCCAGTACGCTCTCCCAGAACTGCACCACCCTCCTGGGGAAGGGTTTTCTCACAGTGTCCATCCTGAATCTCCCAAGCCTTCCCTTGTGCAGGAAGACAGGGAATTTCAGTAGAAGTCCTGCTTCACTAAAAAGGGAGTTTCTTGCACTACAATGCAAAAAAGGATGCGTTTAAGAATGGGAAACTCCACTGCATGGAGTTTGAGAAGATCATGTTTGAGACCATCTAAGGAACCCATAAATCCATGGGACCTGATGAGATACTTGAGCGAGTCCTGAGGAAACTGGCGAATTAAGTTGCTAAGCCACTGTCCATATTTGCGAAGTCGTGGCAGGCTGGTGAAATTCCCACTGTCTGGAAAACAGGAAACATAACTGCCATTTTAAAAAAGACAAAAAAGGAAGACCTGGGGAACTACAGGCCAGTCAGTCTCACCTCTGTGCCCAGCAAGATCATGCAGCAGATCCTCCTAGAAACTCTGCTAAGGCACATGGAAAATAAGGAGGTGATTGGTGACAGCCAACAGGGATTCACCAAGAGCAAGTCATGCCTGACAAATTTGGTGGCCTTCTGTGATGGGGTTACAGCATTGGGTGGATAAGGGGAGAGCAACTAACATAACATACCTGGACTTGTGCAAAGCATTTGACACTGTCCCACATGACATCCTTGTCTCTAAATTAGAGAGACATGGGTTTGATGGGTGGACCACTTGGTGGATAAGGAATTGGCTGGATGGTCACACTCAAAGAGTCGTGGTCAACCCCTTGATGTCCGAGTGGCGACCACGGATGAATGGTGTTCTTAAGGGGTTGGTACTGGGAGCAGTGCTGTTTAACATCTTTGTCAGCGACATGGACAGTGGGATTGACTGCACCCTCAGCAAGTTTGCTGACAACACCAAGCTGTGTGGTGCAGTTGACATGCTGGAGGGAAGGGCTGACATCCAGAGGGACCTGGACAGGCTTGAGGGGTGAGCCCATGCCAATCTCATGAAGTTCAACAAGGCCACGTGCAAGGTCCAGCATGTGGGTCAGGGCAATCCCATGCACAAATACAGACTGGACAGAGAATGGATTGAGAGCAACCCTGAGGAGGACTTGGGGATAGTGGTGGATGAGAAATTCAACATGAGCCAGCAATGTGCACTCACATTCCAGAAAGCCAGCCATATCCTGGGCTGCATCAAAAGAAGCGTGGCTAGCAGGTAGAGGGAGGTTATTCTGGCCCTCCACTCTGCTCTTGTAAGACCCCACCTGGAGGACTGCATCCAGCTCTGGACCCCCAACATAAGAAGGACATGGCCCTGTTGGAGTGAGTCCAGAGGAGGGCCACAACGATGATCAGAGGGCTGGAGCACCTCTCCTGTGAGGACAGGCTGAGAGAGTTGGGGTTCAGCCTGGAGAAGAGAAGGCTCCAGGGAGACCTTATAGCAGCTTTCCAGTACCTGAAGGGGGCCTACAGGAAAGCTGGGGAGGGACTCTTTATGAGGGAGCGGAGCGATAGGATGAGGGGTAACGGTTTTAAACTGAAAGAGGGGAGATTTAGGTTAGGTATTAGGAGGACATTCTTTACTGTGAGGGCGGTGAGGCACTGGAACAGGTTGCCCAGGGAAGCTGTGGATGCTCCATCCCTGGAAGTGTTCAAGGCCAGGCCGGATGGGGCTTTGTGCAACCTGGTCTAGTGGGAGGTGTCCCTGCCCATGGCAGGGGGGGTTGGAACTAGATGATCTTTAAGGTCCCTTCCAATGATTTTATGATTCTATGAAATACAATAGACAGCAAAAGAATGTAGTAAACATTGCTTGCTTGGTTACTTAGAGGTGGTATCAGGCAGGTCCAAGATCACCTACAGCTCAGACTAGTGAGCGTCACCAAGGGTTGTACAACAGGATTCTACAGGTGTGCTAGAAGTTGGGGGAAATGCATGTCCACTGACAGATGGAGCAGACAGCATGGTGCTGGACAATATGGGAGAGACTACAATGATCAATGGATTTTTGTAGCATATTCACAGGCAAAGCCGGTTCCCACATCTCTGCGTTCACCAGCATGGTTTGGGAAGGAGATGCAGGGGGGGCAAAAGTGGGGTTTAGGAACCGCTTAGAGAAGGTGGACATACTCCAGGAATAGGTGGACATACAGCCACTGGAATGGATGGCACACACCCATAGGGGATAACAGCGCTGGTTGATGTGAATGAAGCTGCTGTCAGTCACAGTGGAATATCATGGCAACGGGGGAAGGGCTGATTGAAATATTACTATATATATGATACCAAATTAGGTATCTGGGTGGGGTGGCTGACACCCCAGAGGGCCATGCTGCCATCCGGCGTGACCTAGACAGGCTGGAGAGCTGGGCAGAGAAGAACCTCATGAGGTTCAACAAGGACAAGCTTAGGGTCCTGCACCTGGGGAGGAAGAATGTCAGGCACCATCATAGGTTAGGGGTGAACCTGCTGGAAAGCAGTTCTGAAGAAAAGAATCTGGGGGTCTTGGTAGACAGTAAATTACCCGTGATCAAGCAATGTGCCCTTGTCACCAAGAAGGCCAATGGAATTCTGGGCTGCACAGGGACGAGTGTGGCCAGCAGGTCAAGGGAGGTCGTTCTCCCCCTCTGCTCTGCACTGGTGAGGCCACAACTGGAATACTGTGTCCAGTTCTGGGCTCCCCAGTTCAAGAGAGACAGGGAACTACTGGAGAGAGTCCAACGTAGGGCAACTAAGATGATTGAGGGACTGGAGCATCTCCCTTATGAGGAAAGGCTGAGAGAGCTGTGACTCTCTAGCCTGGAGAAGAGAAGGCTGAGGGGAGACCGTATTAATGTTTACAAGTATCTAAANACAAGTACCTAAAGGGTGGGTTCAAGGAGGATGGAGCCAGGCTCTTTTCAGTGGTTCCCAATAACAGGACGAGGGGTAACGGGCACAAGCTGGAACACAGGAAGTTCCAATTGAATATGAGGAAAAAGTTCTTTACAGTGAGGGTGACAGACCACTGGAACAGGCTGCCCAGGGAGGTTGTGGAGTCCCCTTCTCTGGAGACTTTCAAGGCCCGTCTGGATGCAGTCCTGAGTGATGTTCTCTAGGCAATCCTGCTTTAGCAGGGGAGTTGGACTAGGTGATCTCTAGAGGCCCCTTCCAACTCTGAAATGCTGTGATTCCGTGATTATATATAATATTATGCCCACCTTTGAGAAGGGCAAGGAGAAGGATCTGTGAAACAGCACTCTGTAACCAATACCTCCATCCTTGGAAAAATCATGGAGCGAGACGTCGTGGAGATTCTTTTCAAGCATGTGAAGGACAGGAAGGCAACCAGGAAGAGTCCACAGATCCAGGCTTTGGACCTAACCCCAGTCCCTTGTTTTCCCCACCCGTCTCTTCACTGCAAAATCAAGTGCAGGACTGAGAAGTCAGTCACCTCTGATTCTGCAGAGATCTTGTCTCTATACGCTAACATCTGCATTGCTGATAGTAACAATGAGAGCAGTGGATGGAAAAGGAAAACAGGCTCCAGGAGCAGGGCTTCTGCCTCGGGTAGGCAGAACACAGAGTTCTCATACGGGTGCATCGTCATCGACTGCATAGACATCCTGCTAACAGGGCGTATACAATTAAGAACGGATCCAGTGCCAGCACTGCTCTGCTAAGACAGAGCAAGAGCAAAGGGCAATTACACCCACTTCAGACTCCTTCCAAGGGGGCGAAAGGGGTCAGAAAACTCCAGCTTAGTCCTTTTCTTCCTTCTAATAAATAATTTTGTTGGTTTTTTTCCCATGGGCTGGAGAACAGGAAGGTGTAGCAGGGTAAACGTGGGACAAATGTCAGAGACCCCTGCTCACCCCTCCTGGACATTGGCAGGCAGCTGGAGCTGCAGGTGGGGAAGGAAGCTCTGCTAGAGCAAGTACGGTCTCACAGCAAAACAGTCGAGGGATCCTTTGCAAGCCACATGCTGATCCGTTCCAGGGAAACCTTGGTAACCAGTGGGGAGACGGGTGAAATCCTACTGACACTTCTCAGCTGCTTCTTTCAGCAAGGGACAAAATTTCCACACAGAGCTCCTTCCTGAGCTGTGTGACTCCTGCCTGGCCAGAGCAGAACAGGGGAGGAACAGCTCAATACTCTGGGGAAAGAAGTCAGAAAAAGTGGAAGGTCCCTCTCCAACCATTTTTCTGCCTGTAGGTACCAAACTTTCAACCATGAGAAGAAAACGCCCATGATTCCCGTGCAATGCCTTTCAGGGCTCAAAAGCCAATGAAAGTTGCCACAGAGACCACCTACCCTCCCCCACCGTGTCCCTGTCCGAGCCCTCTGCTGCACTCTGTGTCTGCTGGCAACTTCCATACGATGATGCTCCTGCACTGGAGCCAGCCCCAGAGGAATGAAACAGGCAGAGGCCAGCGTCCTCTTCCACAGCCCTCTTGTCAATATGGTCTTCAGAGCATGCCTCCAAGCAACTGTAGAGGCTTGGGGATGTCCTGTGCCAGCCTGGGCCCCAGAGGCTGGCAGCTGGTCCCAGCTGGGAGCAAGTCCACCTCTCCCTGGAGTGCGCTGAGGACCTCACGTCAGCTGCCTGGCCTTAGCCACAGTCTTGCATCCAGAAACATCTCTTCCACAGAAACTGTTTTCATGAGAAAGTGCCAAGGAACACAGGCAAACACTTGCATCAGTTTCCCAGGAATGACTTCTCCGTTTCCACACTCTAGCCAAACCCACAAGCACCCAAGGAGCAAGAAGTGGCCTGTTTCCCCCACGCAGCCGACAGCCTGTGTTGAGGGCTTGCATCTCCTGCCTGGTTTCAGGAGGGGTTTGCATGCTGTCCCCCTACCCAAGGTACACGAACCAGCCTACAGTTTTCTGGTGTCGTCTCAGGACTCTTGTATCTGCTTCTCTAACGCCGGTAAAAATTTTGCAGCGCAGAGAGATAAATTCACTCGGGGGGGAGCAACCAGAGGTAGGAAAAGCTGAGGAAAGTTAATGCAAGGCGGCTAAGGCACGGCCCAGTCCACCCCACCAGCCCGAAACCCACCCAGCTGGAGGGGTAATTCAGAGTAATGCTGCCAGACATCATAACTGAAAATACTTTATTTGCCATCAATAGTAAAGTAGGAACATTGGATTATACATCCATTGATATATAAATGATAAAAACGCAAAAGCAAAACCATCTACAGGAAACCCACATGCAGTCCAGTTCACAGGTCACATCCCAGGGAAAAGCTGCATGCCAGGACCCTTCCTCATGCTAACAAGCAAACAGTAATCCCAAAGAAACCAACCATGAGCGTTTCCTCTGCAGCTCTTTGTTGCGGGTTTCAACCGTTACGCACAGTATCGCTTTGAATGTTGCCACCAGTACGGGAGAGGAAAAAACACCACCCACCAGCAGGTCATGGCCAGAATTCACTTCTGTGCAACATGAGTGTTCGTAGAAAAGGCCCCAGAAAATCCCAGGGAGAGAAATTTCATAGCCAGGTTGAGCCAAGAGCGTTTCGTGAGTTTGACTGATGCAGTTTACACAGGGACAACAAGATATGGAAATCACGGGTCAGCACCGGAGGGCAAAACAAGCAACGAAAGGCAGCTTCAGCTTTTACATGGCTTGTAGCTTCAGCAGTAGAAGAGAAACCAAGTGACAGTTTCTTGCACCGCTAGCGTCTCTCTGCTGAAAATGGTTTTCAGTTTTCCTGGTCTTCCAGTTTCCATTTCTCTCCTCTTTCAAGGCACACGTGTAGAAACCTTCGATTGCAACAGCCAGATACAAGTGCTCAGACCACCTCCGGGATATTTAAGGATTTTGGCATACAGTGAAACAGCGAGTTGTTACACTAACTTTTTGTCTAATCTTCAGAGAATCCCAAAGCAAGGAAAAAAAACCCAACCCCAACCCAACCCCTCAATTACAACAGGTAGCCCCTTTGCATAGCCTGTTAGCAGCCAGACACCACTGCAGCTGAAGGTCCCAACTCTTCAACTTACAAAAGGCTCAGCACAAAGTCAAGGGGCTCTCTGCAGAGACCTGGGATTTTCAGCGGAGCCTCGATGAGTTTTGGTGCCAATCTGCCACCTGTGGGAGCGGGGCCCTGCTTCTAAGGCACCATGGAAAAAATAAAATATAAAGTCCTCTCGCCTGTGCCTCCATTACTGGTGCAGACCACAGCCACACCGATGTTTTACAGGTAGACATTTCACCTGGCTTCTGTAACATACCCTCTTCTTGTACCCCTTTGTATCTGTAAGAGCTGGAGCCTGACCTGACAAAAAGGAGTCATTTTTTTAATGCAACAATGAGCTTAAGAGCGTCTTTTGAACACAAGGCTGCTTCCTTGTGCTTTGCTCCTGCTCCACACAAGCCCACCTTTGCTACCACCACGTCTGACCAGCAGCAGCTTTTAAGTGAGGGGAGTGAATACATTTTCAAAGTGAGACTGACAAGGCAGCTGGGTGTCTCCCTAGTAATTAAAGTATCCGTGCATAATTTGAGCCACTGATGGCCTAAGAGGAAACGCTCTGTCCCCCCCGATCCCTGCAGGATCCCACCCCTGCAGTGCAAGGGTTCAGCAAAACCTTCAGGTCTCAACAAAAAAACAAAAAACAAACNAAAAAAAAAAAAAAAAAAAAAAAAAAAAAAAACCAAAAAAAAAAAAAAAAAAAAAGGGAGGGGGGGAGGGAAAGAGGCAGTGCTGAAGATGATCCCCAATACAACGAGTGTCCCTGATTTCAACAGCCTTCAGCACAGGCCAAGGAAGTGCAAATTGCTGTGGTCAGAGCTGGTGGCAAAGTACTCGCCAGAAGGAATTCAGTTCTCATTTCTGGCTGAGAGCTTTAAATCACTTAAACCAGCTCTGAGGGTGTCAGCGCTTGAGGCTTTCATAGGGTGACGGGGAGGAAAAGCAGGGTGTCTGTACAGGTGGTGCCCGGGTGCACTGACAGAAAGCAGGACTCCAAAACGCGCATGTCCCTCAAAGCCTGAGAAAATCAGAAGGGAGTTTCCCGATAGGAGGACATGCATTTGCAACAGGCAAAGAAATACGGATTAAATGTCAGCCCTGCTGCAAATACCTCAGCACTGCAGGAGATTTCGTGGACAAATACACACAGCAAATATAACACATAGCTCATATATAATGACGCACATAAAAAGCCAACTAGTCTGAAGATAAAGGAGGCCTTGAATCATGTCCTATTATGCTGCACCCTAGTTTAATCTGGTATTAAATATACTGCTTGTGATATACAAATTACTTAGAAAAGTTATTAAAAAGTTACAAGAAGAACAAAAGTAATAAGTGAATTCAAGTTTTATGCATGACGTTGCAAGAACTATTTTGTTTGTAGGAAGCTTCAGACAATGTTTAAATAGCGTGGTAACTTTCTACCACTGTTATCATGTGTCAGCAAATTTTAAGGCCGTAATTTCACCGCGCAATAAAATTCATTCATCTTTATTTCAGAAAAAAAAACAACGAACAAGCCTGCCCCCCGCCCCCAAACCCAGGGGTTGTACTGCTGAGGCAAAGCCAAAAAGTCGCTATCACATCCAGAAGTAAGGTTATCTGAAGTCAGCGATTTTTGCGGACGCCATCTGTGTAGCTCCCACCCTATGCAGAGAGCTCACTGGCAAATCCTGGCAAACTCTGGCTTAACTAACTCAAAGCCTCCTTTGAGATTAAAAGAAATAATGACATTCATTGAATCCAGACTTGATTGTTCAACACTTGCTCTGCACACAGAGAAGATGTTTGTTTTGGTCACTATGAGAGAAAAATATGATATTGTCTCCATTAAAAAAAAAAACAAACCTAACGCAAAGCGTAAACTTGTACAATTTTAGCAGCATTTTACAGTCCTTCATAAGGTAAAAACAGGAATGAAAAGGAATGTTTTCATCCACGTCATTAAAATTATCAAAATATCACGGGCAGTAATTGCTGATGCATCACAGTTATAATCAGTAAAATCTGGGTCCAGCAGTTAACTCAACGTGGAGAGCACTGCAGCAAATAGATCAGATTCAACATTTTCTGGCAAAGTAAATATTTACAACTCTTATGTACAGCTTCTGCACTTATAAAACAATGGAGAGCTAGAAAGTTGTGTAAAGTCAAGTTTAGAATTTTAAAAACAAAAAAAAAGCACTTGTCCAACCAATTTGGAGACGCTTTGGCATGCCAAAAGAGGCCATTTTTTTTTTTTCGCATTGCAACTGTTATAAAACCAGCAGATATAAAGCATCAGTGAGGCCAGATGTCCTGGGCAACACAGGCAAGGTCTCTCTTGTGTCTGTGATGTTAGCTATTTGGCGAGCCAATATCCACTGTGATCTTTGTATACAGAGGGTACTTGTCAGTTCTTAACACCTTGTAGGATAGTGTATTTAAGCCGTCGGAGCTCATTGTCTCTCTTGTGTGAGCAATTCGGTCAAACCTGCAGAAGTTAGGGGGGAGCGAATGACACAAAAAAGAAAGGGGAGGGAGGAAACAAAGAAAGAAAGGGGAAAAAAGAAGTTTAAATAACCAGAACTTCGCGTGACATTTTTATAGCCTCTCAGGCAGCATCTCTGTCCGGTGTTTTAAGAACAACCCGAGTATCAGTACGGGTCCCATAAACTCCCAGATTCGGCCAGCCCGAGCAGTGGGCAAAGGCATCACTATGAGGTCAAATTTTAGCCACGAAAATGCAGCCAAGGTTTTAAATCACACAAGTCCTTTCCCAGCACTGCGCTAGAGCATAGCTTTTATATGACACACAGAAGCTGGAAACAATTGCTCAGAGCTTAATTTGCTGTGTTTAAGCAAAATAAAAATATAATGGACAGAGCTATTCGTGCCATAGTGAAATCTTGGGGAAAAGGTCTGTAATAAGGTAATAAACTGGCGAGGGGATGGAAGGAGGCAGCTTACAGCACAGGCAACAGGGCTGGCAAAGGAAGAGATGGCTGCAGGCTTTCCGTGATTGGGTTTTTTGCACGGCAAAGAGAAAGCCAAGCAGCCGGAGCAGCAAGGGCAGGAGGCACCCCTTGAGTCTGCTGCGGTACGGGGGAGACGCACCTCTCGGGGTTGGGTTCGTTCTTCTGGTCCCGGGAATGACGAATCATTCTGCACTTCCCAATGACAGCATCCGGACGGGATATCCCCATGCCTTTAAACACCAGCCTGTAAAAAACAATTACATCAAACACCAGCCACAGGTGACGGATGTGGGATATTCTGACACACCTTCCACAAATGACTTTTTTTTTTTTTTTTTTGAGAACGTCGCTAGTGCGTTGGCAGGCTTGCTAACACCAAAAGGGGAGAAAGCCAGTCCCTTTCCACGTGGGCATGTCAGCGTGGAGAAAAGAGATGTCACCCTGCCAACACTAAGGATCTGCTAATTCACCTGCACTGCCAGCTCATCCAACGCCCCCATTAACCTTGCTTCAGGCTGTAGACTGGAATTTGAATAGGAGCCATCTAGTTTTTAACCCATCTGGAAAGGAGCCAGAAGAGCACTCAGCTTTTGAGATGTGAAAACTGCAGTGCTGGTAGAAACTGGAGTGAGTGATGGTGAAGCAGCAGGGGACACACACATGGTCAGAGCCACAACTGTGCCAGCTGGGACCCGCCAGGTGAGGGGCAGCCTGTCTTTATTTTTATACTCTCTGCAAGGCACCTGCAGTTCATGGACACCAATGCTGGAAAAGTACCTGGTTTCTTCCTCTTTGTATCTCCCTTTTCATTTTTGTATAGCATCTTCTGCTCCTCAAAACCTGAGTGCCCCAAAAAGAGAGGACTGACACCTTACTCTGAATGTCCTGCCCCCCTGGAAGGTCATCCCTCGCTTGGTTTATTAAACAGAAGTGCTGAACCTCAGGAAGGTACAAGCGCTTTTAGGAAGACCTTTCCTGAAGCTCAGAAGAGCTTGGAAAGCCCAGAGAAAAGACCACGCACAGTAGTTTTGCCATTAAGAAGCGTGAAGAGGGCTTCCCAAATCTGGGCTCCCCATGATGATTTCTCATAGCGACTGCCTTGGGGATGCAAAGTCATAAGACAGCACAACCTCATGTCCACCCTCTGCCCCAGTCTTCAGGCACGGGTGGTCCCAGCCTGCGCCATGCAAACATGGTTCTCCTCTCTGCAGTTCTCAGCCTTGCTAGGCTTACTTCCAGGCAGGAAGCGACAGCTTACGTCGTTACTGAGAGCCACTTACAGCCTGACAAACCAAGCTCTCCTGAGAACAAAGGGATCCAATGCTAGGCTGCAGACCGAGGCGTGCCTCGGGCTGTGTTGGGCTAGGTGGGTCAAGGTCTTCTCCACGCCACCACATGCCCTGAATCCCCAGTGCTGGGAGACCCACAAGCACACTGCTCCAATCCGCACACTGGCGTGGGTGCTTGCAAGGCTCCACAGTGAAGGAGTGATGCGTGTGTGGGGGCAAGGTCGTGATTTTTCCAGCCAGGCCCACTCCCCATCACACTTTGGGAGCTGCGAAATGGGGTGCCAGCACGCAGTGGGAACACGTTTTCGCTGAGCCAGCAGGTCGCCCACACACCACCTCTGTCCCCAACCTGGAGGGGAGGCTCTGGTGGTCGGAGGGAAAAGACATCCCATGCGCCCCCAGCCTGGGCGAATGCAGCAGGTCCGTGCTCATCCCCACCCCCGAGGCACTCCGAGTGCCACGGGGGTGATTTATTTACCTGTTATAAATGTCATCATCTTCGCCACCCCAGCCCCAGTAATTGTTTGGGAACCCGTTGATCTTTGTGAACTGCTCTTTGCTCAAGGCAGACACGCCTCCAAAATACTGATTGTAAGGCAACCTGGAAGCAGGGAGAAAAGGCCATTAGAAGAGGTGAGGTGCTAGCCAAGGAGCAGCCTGCCCACCCTAAAAGGGCTTACCGCTGCCTTCCACCCCAGCCCACAGCGAGCCTGCATCCGCAGCAGCAGGGAGCTCCATGTGTTTTGGTGCCCTGGACTCACACAAAGCAGAGGGAGCTGGTGGGCTCAGTCCCAAATACAGATGGGAAGAACTTTGCAACCAGCAATGGCTGCAGCCTCTGGCAGCAGAAGTACACTGTTCTCAAAGGACGTGCTGGTGGGATGCACATCACCTTGCCCAAGGACATACAGGTGACATGCATGCCCCAGGAGTGGGAAGCGCTTGGTGAGGCATTGGGGGTGCTGCGAAGCCGTCTCTTCCTGCAGCGCCACCACTGGCCTCTACGCTCCCCTGTGTCCCAAAGGAAAGGTCACAGCCCAAAACTGAGCCGGCAGTGCGACCTTGCACACACAAAGCCAACCAGCTCCTGCTCAAAATGGGTGGCAATTCACCAAGAGATTGGGAACAGATGAAATTCAGACCTACAGCACTAGGAGAGGACCCATGAAGGGATCACCAGGACCTACCGCAGACCTTATCTCTGCTTCAGCAAGCAGAAGAAACCCCTGGGGCCTGCATTTCTGCTCTAAGCTTCACTGAGCTGCAAGAAGAAAACTGCAGCTGCTGCGGTGTTGGTGACAGTCCTGCTCTGAGCAGGGCTTGGGTCTGTAGTGGAGATGTGCAGGGGTCTGGCCACCACCACCACTGCTGCATCTCTAGCACTACTGACCACCATGGGGTCACGACTGGCTTTTACCTTATAGATGAGCTTTTAAACTCCCCCTTGGGGATTTGGGATCAGAAAAAAAAAAAAAAGAGAAAAAAGGGAAAAGCATGACACATTTTTGTTTGCAGCAGCTTGCTGAACCCAAATGTATGCTGAAAGGTATTTCGTTTTGTGTTGCTCTCAGATACCAAGGCAGGTCCCTCAGTGTCCCAAATGAAACAGCCAAAAATATTCCCTTTTGCTCTTAAAATAGCATCTGATATAGTCATTCTAAAGCTGCACATAATTCTCACTGTGTGAGAGTGTCTCACATTTCAGACTGGGTGGAAACACTAGCTGTCTTCCAGCCTGAAACACAAGAAGGGATACCCGGGCATCTGCAAAACGACGGGCTCTTCGTTATTCCTCGCCCAACGTTTCACTTTCCAGAAGCTGTGAATTTTAATAAACCGCTCAGCTGTGTTTCTCCCCTGTTCCTCCCCTCCAGCCCATCCCGCTCGCAGCCACCCGCTCCCTGCAGGGATGTGCACGCCAAGACAGGCTTTTGCCAGAGACATTTTCCCAGGCTTTCAATGGTGGGTGGGGATGTGCAGTGCTGCGCCTGGCCTGCTAGGCTAATGTCGATATTAGGAACAAAATGCCCCTCCAAAAGGCGTTTCTCACCGAAATCCGAATTTATCCATGGATACAGAGAGGTGCCGTGGCTGGCTGTAACATTTGTAGGTGTTCCTGTCATCCATTGGGATGAGGTCTACGTCACTAAACACAAAGCAATCATAGTCATACTCTTTCAAAGCCTCTGCGAATCCTATATTCAGCAGTTTAGCACGGTTAAATTCTTCTTCTCCACCCTAATTTAAAAACAAATAAAAACAGTTAAGTGACTTAAACTAAACAGTTGACGTCAGCAGTTTCTTACCTGTTGCCGGACTCCAGTGTCACCACGCTAGGTTGGCGTGCCTGTGATGGACTGAGCTTGTGCCTGAGCATCCCCCCCGGCAGCACCCACGAACGTCTGCAGCAAGGCCCCTGCAGAACGCCCCCTGTGAGACGATGGCATCTGAGCCAGCTGCAAACCACGGGGGCAGCCGAAACGGCTGAGGAAAGGCTGGACCCAGCTCAGCTCCCCTTTCCTCATGGGAGGCTCCAAAGGGGCAGGTTTGATGCTGAGCCGTCACCCCCCCTCCCCATCCCACGCCACACATAGGCTTTTGAGACTCAATTTTGTGATAAAGTTCACAGACCGCTGGGGCAAGCAGCAGAGCAAAGCAAAAAGAGGCGAGCTCCTCTGGAAGAAGGGACCCTTGCTACAGAGAGAGACCTTGGCAGTGCTTTAGCTTACAGCTAGGACAAGGACCACGGACCAAAACCTTTCTGTGGCCAGGATTTCGGCACCCTCTTCCTAAGCTCTGCCACAACGCAGCTGAGGGACTGCGGTGCAGTCCCTGCTCAGCAGCAGATGTGAGCACACACCAGAGGTGACTTGCAAAGCACAGGGTGGCACCAGGAGGTAAGGTCTGCCACCCGCTCCGGCTCCCATGCCAAGCCCCGGCAGGATGCTCCCTGGACCCTGGAAAGGGTGCTGCAGGTTCAGCACATGGCTGCGACACACACAGAGCCTTGTGACACACAGGGATGGCAGGACGGTGAGAGATGCTTCCTGCAAGGGTTACGGCTCGCCTGCTGCGGTGCGCAGCCCCTTCTTTGCTGTTCCTCTGCCAGCTGGAGCACGGCAGGACCCACCATCTGACCCGGGGGGCTTCCCATGAAAGCAAACCCAGGAGAGCTGTCACCATGATGAGAAGGACCTGAAAAAAGCTGACACTGCAGCAGGGCACATTTATCCCTGGGCAGGCGCAGCTAACGAAGTAAAACTCTCTGCTCTCCTCCCTGAGCAATGAGGCGCCCAAGGAGAAATCCATTTGGCGTCTCTCAGGCAGAAACGTTTCAAAAGTGCACGTGGCTTTGAGCACAAGTACAGGCTCGCAAGTTGCTCGAGTACTTTCGAAAAACAACAGGACCATACCCACAAACCCAAGAATACCAGCGGTTTGAAAGTAAGGATTCCCAATTCAGGACTTGACTTTGCAGTCCACCTTCTTCAAACCCAAGCCCTGTGCAGGGGAACAGAGCAGGCAGAAGGGAACTCACAGGGCGTCAGTGAAGGAGGCTGAAGACTTTTGCCAGCCTGTAAACCAAGGCTGCCAAATCCTTTCTCTGCTACCACATCCCACCTTTCCCCCTCCACACCCTTGGAGCAGTGTTGGGCCAAAGAATTCCCCCACCATGCAAGCCATCCCCCCCACCCCATGGTACCTGCACCTAGCGTGGGACACGAATCAAGCACAGAAAAAATACTGTGCCCAAGGAGCAGCAGCTTAAAACACCACCTGCTCCCAAATGGCTTTGCCTGATTAATAAATAATCGGTTTGGAAAATGTTTAATCCAGACTGGTTAATGGACCTGCGGCTGGAGAGAAAACACAGGTTCTTGAAACAGCCACAAATATCTTTCAAATGAAGGTTTTAACATGCAAGTGTCAAACCAAGGTTTTCAAAAGCATTCATCACCTGCCTCGGGCGTAAATGACTTCACAGGGAGGAGTGAGCTTTCGTGGAGGAGGATCTGAGCAAATTCTCAGCATCCTCACCCGAAACAAAAGGGTTCACGCAATAACTAAGGTGGTGGGAAGATGATCACCGTCATGCATAAGCAAGAGCAGCGAAAACTTGACTGCAGAAAATGAAGGCAAGTTGAACAAAGAGGCTGGGGAGAGGGAGCGGCTGAGGCTGTGGAATGGGAGGGTTTTCTTCCCCTCAGTGAGGGGGTCTGCCCAGCCCCAGCTGCTCCTCAGGTCCCACAGCACCAAACCCAGGCCTGGCTCCATCGTCCCAGGAGGGACTACGCTGGTGCAAAGTGCAGTGCTGGTGCAAGAGGGTCCCCAAAAGCGGGACTCCCTCCCCTAAGTGGGACTTTGCTGGTACAAAGTGCAATGTGCTCACACCTCAAAGCCCCTGCTGGGTCCAGTATAGGACAGTGTCCTCATTTCACACCCTTTAGCTGCTCTTTTCATAGTGAAATTTCAAGGGAATGGGCACTTCACACCGGAGGCTCAGCCATAATTAACCCATGCCTTCAGGTTGCCTCTAACTCCTCTGGGTGACACTTAGGGATTAACAATGCTGCAAGGAGCTGTGTTTTTAAACCTCTCCCTGAAAAAAACCCAAAGGACTGTGGAGGAAGAGGGCGCAGGACCCCTCCTGCCACCTCACCTACCACCAGACCCCAGCAGAGCCCACGCCAGTGTCCTGTGCATGGCAGGGGACCAGACACATGCCAAACACTTCACATGGGCAATGCCACTCTCCCGAACGGCCACACAGCTGCCTGCTGTGGGATCCAAAAGGCTTGGGGGAAAAAATAAAATCACAGCCAAACAACAAAACACAAAACCCCTCTCCCAGACACTTTTTAGTAACTTTACAGTGAGCAGGTAGCTCATGCAGCAAACCTTCCAATGCTGTTATCAATTGCAGCTCCTTTGAGGGCAGGAGGATGGTTTTCTGTCCCAGGAGGTATGCAGGGCTTCACAGCGTGTATTGGAGCAAAAAAAGACTGACAAGAGGTTTTGGTTTTTTGCAGGACGCTCTGTTTCTTTACCTAAGACAATGTGGAAGCACTGGCATGCTTGCAGTATCTGAGACTCAGATCTCTCAAAACTCAGAAATGTGCTGCAGGCTTCCATCTTTGACTGATTCCCAACTTTTTGAAAGAAAAAAAAGGCAGAGTTCAGAAATCTCCTTTCTGTGCTGCTCTCCTTTCCAGGTCAGCACAGGGCACAGCACCACAGGCAACACTCAAGAGAGCAGATAATGCAGAACTGAAGAAATCTCCAGCCCTTGCCTCTGCTTGGCAGCTCCTCATCCCATGGAGGCTGCTTGTTATTTGCCACAAGGAAATAGTTCAGTTTGGACTTGCTTGGACAGAGAAGCATCATCCTGAGGAGCTACGCAGCGCACAGGGGACCACTGCTTTGACAGTGCAGCCAAGCTCTAGAGGTAGCCTTCACGCTTATCTCCTAGGCTTTCAACCAGAGAAGATGTAGCCCAAGCATGCTTTTGCTATTTTTTTTCCTCACAATTTTGTCCCTGTGTTCTCTTCTCCTGAAACTTAACCCACCTCTGAGCTCAGTGCTACTACCTAGCACCTGTTTCTAACTCCTGATTTTACTCCCTGTGTCTCTCCCAGCACATCCAAGTCTCTCCCTGTTCCCAGGTCTATCCCCCTCCCTATCTCCCTCTTCAGAGACTGGCTGAAGAGGAACAACCTGCTGCCTCAGTCCTGCAGGGTCTGACACTGACTCCTTCTCGCACCTGGAGACGATCAGCTCAAGCAAAAGAACATCCAGGCTTTTTCACTTCCCATCTCTTACCTTTGCTGAATCTAGTTCACTCAGCCAGACCTAACAATGGATGCTACCTTTTTTTAGCGCCAAACAGATAAAACTGAGGTTTTTGGAACTGTAAACCAGTAAGAAGCCATCTGTCTCAATTTTGTCCTGCCTCCCACTTCCGTATAGGAGGCAGCTCTGTGATTCCTCCTGCAGACAGCACAGCAGAGGACCCGTGGCTACATCTCCCTCACCTGGATCCTAAACTTGCCGTGTCCCAGGGAGGTAATGGTGAGGCTATGTGTCTCTGGTCGGCTAGTAGAGAGCCATCATCTCCAATGGGAAGTTCCTTAGCTAAGTCAGGGATCCCCCAAGACAGCCTGAACCACACGCACAGTGTCCATGTGAAAGTCCACTCTCCAGAAACAGATTTCCAGGGCCATACAGGAGACACGTTGCTGTTTCTCTGTCAGAGGGTGTTTTGAGGCCTCAGCACCATTACATCAGGCAGCAGGAGAGAGCAGCCACTGGGGAAACTCGCCTCCCCCACCACTGCGAGGGTCAGCAGGAGCTGAGCACAATTCCCTCCTTTGCCCGCACACATGGGGGGAGGCCTGCAAAATGACATGAATAAGTGCGATGCCCCAACCACTCCTCCCTCGCACGCACACACTAACACTCTGGAAAATTGCTACTGAGGACACTGCAGGTAACACCAGGGGCCAGTGGAAAAGTGTTGAACAACTGCACTGTTTTCAGGGAATTTGCGAAGTCTCCCCTTTCCCAGACTTCAGCCTGGCTGCACAGACATTTGCGCAGGCGGAACCGCAGCGATAAAACTCATTTCTAGACCTGAGCACCCAGATGGCAACGGCTGAAGGTGCCGGAGAGCAAGTGGGTAACAGCGGGAGTGAGCGGGACCAAGGGAGACACCACAAATTTGCCACTGCCTTGTCATTTGATGAAGTCAAGCTTGCACGGCATCGAGTGGGTGCTATAAAATGCGTGCCCAGCTGCGCATCCTCATCTCAGATTTATCTGAAAGATCCTACAACTGCTACTCCACGCATTGAGTTTGGGTTTTGCTGGGGGTGGGGTGCGGAGGGTGAAGCATAATATGTATTTTTCCACTGGCTCCTGTTACACACCGGACATTTTACAAACATCATCCCCCTGACTCTGGCCAAGTCCTACTCTGAGGCATTCAGGCATGCAAGAACAGCATGGTGGAGACACAACGGACTCATGACGGAAACACATTGCGCTGAAAGGAAGAAGTTTGACATTACCAGTGCAGCAGTAGCAGGGCTCAGCGCTCCTCTTTCTTTCTATGAGATGCAGAGCACAGAAGAGCACGTAGGCAGCGTGTAAGAACCAGATCACACAGTAATTCTCCTTGCTTCAGTGATTGCTTTGCTATAGACAGGATTAACAAGTAAAGGTAATATTTCCCCACTAGAAGGAAAAATAAAATAAAAAAAAGGAGGGCAGATGCAAAGGGAAGGACAGACAAGAAAAAGAGAAAAGCAATTGTCAAGACAGCAGAGAAATAAGACGTTTTCCTACTCTGCTTCTGGCAGAATTAATACATTTTCTGCAACTCTCTCTATTCAGTGTTCCCACTCACCCTCAAGAGATGCATCCAGTGGGTTTACTACCACTGCCCACTTTGCCTCTTCCTCACACAGCTTGTTAGAGGCATGCAGAAGGAGCGTGTTCATTTTACAGATCAAGTAGTCTCACATTGCTAACCACATCTGAGTGCTGGATGTGTCCAGGACATGTGTACCCTGTGTACTGGATGTCACTCCCACTCCAACTTTGCTCAAGGCATGCGCCTGAAAAAAACATTTGCTTACCAATAATTTTTCTGAGGGTTAACTTTAGAGCACACAGACAGCCCCACAGCCCTAGCACTGGAGGACAGGACCAGAGAAGAGGAGGAGCCAGCAACGCAGGGCACTGCAAGCCAGCATGCACCATTGCAGCAGCAGCGGGAACCCCAGCTGGGCTTTGGACACTCTCTGCCTTTATGGGCGCCAGCGCAGCTCCACGTGGTTGGGCCCCTCGCTTTCCTTACCCTCGAATACCACTGATGGGGAAACACTAGCCCCGGCTGCACCGCCGGCTCTCTGCGATGGAGATGGCTGCTGGCCCACAAGTGGTATCCCTGGACTGTGGGCAGGCATCTCTCCCCAGTCCTCCGCTACGCCTGGCCGGGAAGGCAGCAGCCCCCACCGCAGGATTGCTGCTGGGAGCCGCATCGCACCCTTGCTTCCGAGCCACGCTCAGAACAGGGGAGGCATGCTGCTCTGCCACCTTCACCCACCTGCAGCCCACTGACCACGGTGGGGACCGCGGCTCAAGCAACCTTGTGGCACCAGCAACTTGCCCAGGCAAACGCTGCGCGTGCAAGGAAATGCAGCTTGGAGGATGAAGGTCTGGGGCTGGCCCCGCCACGTTGCTGGACCCCAGCGGCACCGGCTGCTCTTTGCATTAGATGGGAAGTGTCTCCTCACAGGGCTTCACCTCAGGGCACAGCGTGCCAGTCTGCACGCTGCAGAAACGCTTCGTGCCCTCAGCAACGCCGCCGCAGACACCGGAGCATCTCGGCTGCGGTGCTTGGGAGCTACCGATAATTCCCCACAAACCACTTTTGCCCAGATCTCTGGCACCCTGGAAATGAGCAAAGTAAGAGAAACAGTAGTAAGGGAGTATTGGTTTTCTTTCTAGAAAAAGGTCTCCCCTTTACTTTCAGTTCTGTGAGGAAATTTATCGCTTGGGTAACCATTTTAAATACTCATGGTGTTTGATATGCCCAAACACATCAGCTGATCCGCAAATTTAAGGATCTGATTTTAAAGAAGAGTGTTGTTTCATCTCAGTTTTTACAGAACTGAGAAAACAGGATATAAATACATATCCAAGAGAGAAACTGCACTGTGAGATTGTCCAGCCATCGGTCTCTGCTGGGGCTCTCAGGACTGCAGCCCATGCAAATGCCTACACATTTTAAGCTTTTCCAAGTGTGAACAACACACACTTATTTAGCCACCATTATTGTATAAATTAAGACAGCTTGTTTGGAGTGAAACATGCCCTTTTTTTAAAAAAAAAAAACAAACAGGTCTAAGGCCATCAGATATCGAGGAAAAAAAACAACAAAAACCCCCGTCACTACTTGTTTCTTTTCTCCTCTGTTCACCTGGAGACAATCACTCACCTGCTCCACTGGCACAGCTTTGCCTTCTCCATCCTGACACTTTGTGCACTATTACTAACATGAAGAGAAGTTGCTTAAGAAAGTAAGTGAAATCCTACGGCTTGCTGGCATACCCAATGCCAGATCAGGCATTAATGCTGCCTTGTCACCTTAAAGATCTCTGTATGCAATTCCTGCAGCAGTTGGGAAAAAGGAATATTTGGAAACAGAAAACAGACTGGGTTGTGCTATTAGGTATTTTTTTTTTTTCCTCTCACCAAGTGGTTTCTTAAAACAGACGCTCTTTAGAGTGAAGCATGCCTGACTGGAGGAGGGGACCCCAGGTTTTCCATCAAAATCATCAAAGCAAAATTGCTCATTTTCATTTTAACTTTTTTTTGGGTGCTACAGCCTTTTTTTTTTTAAAGGAACCCTATTCCTGCCTGCCAGCCCAATGCCATTCAGGATAAAGCAATCACTCCTCTGTTTTAGGGGGCATGGGCACTGTTGCGAGAGCATTATAAAGCCCTGTGTCTTTGGCATCTTACCTGGTTGATAACATACACTCCATAATCTAGTTGCTGCCTTTGGAGAATTGGGTGCAGGTAATAGAGCCAGTACTTCAGGTGCTCCTCTCGGTTCCTGAACGGTATGATTATTGCTACTTTCTGAAGTGCTATACAGTCCTTTGGAGCAAAACGACCTCCTGTTTTGACTTCTGGGTTTATTCTCGCCACTTCTTCCAGGTTCACCGACTGGGAAAACTCCACATGTAGTGCACCAACTGGAAGACAGGCACAGCACAAAGCGCGTTAGCACACACCATCTATTTCTTTGAGCACACATCCTTTACACACGTTTTGTTTTTTATTTTGTTTTTTAAAAACAGAGGTTTGGATCCAAAATCCCAGCAGTGCACAGAGGTGTTGAAGCTTGGACCAGCCGTACCCAAAGCAACTGCACAATACCATTCAGACCAAACCCCCAAATGCTCTAGTCTCTTGGTATCAGACCCCCAACTGATCTGTTGATGCCAAACAAGTCTTGAAAGTCCTCCCATCTGCATGGCAAACCAACAGCTGCACTCCCACTGGCACGTGTGCCACAAAACCAGCCTACAGAAGAGCGTTGCCCTCTGCGCTCTCACCCACCTTGCACAGCATAAGAGTTGAGCACTTCAAAAATAGTCCTGCTCCCCTACTGACATAATTACTTATGCCAAGCCACATGCAAAGTGAACAAAACCCCCTTTCTTGTTTTTTTTTCTTATAGATACTTTCAGTGTTCTGTAGGCATGCCCATCATTTATTAAAAGTCCTGTATTAGAACTGCTAAAAAACCCAACATATCCAGATTTGCATGCAGGTTGGCAATTCCTGGTTTCAGCAGTGGCAGGTTTTGAAACCACCAAAATAATCTGTGCCAAAACTGGTGCGCAAAACCGAGAAGCCCCCTGGGCACCACAGAGCGGACGGCAGCCTCTGGGCTGCTCAAGGCCGAGCACACGGAGAGGGGACACTGACAGCCCCGGCCACTGATACGGCCGAGGAGACCGACTTCGCAGGACTTTGTCTCACGCATCTGCACAAGTGCGCTTTGCTTGCCAGGGCTCCTCGGCTCTGCCATGCTGGCTCCGAAGATGTCCCTCCCATGCAGCTGTATGTGGGTTCGGTGATAAACACGGCATTGCTGAGCACACCCCTTTTGTGGATGCCTTCTCTTAACACACAGGCTGGCTTTTCTGCAGTGTTTGCTTCCAGCTGCTCCAGCCCTGATAAACAAACTTGCTGCAAAGACCTAATAAGCACGGTAGCTGCCCGCAGAAGGACCTCTCCTGCTGCCACGTCCTGCTACCAGCTGTGGCAAGCTAATAAACTGGGCTTTGCGCAGATGCTCAGCTCCCTCTAAAACCCCTGCAGTGGGTGGGGATGCTGAGGCCCCCGGGCATAAAATAGAAGGTCTTCACCATAAGCACTAGGCTGGGGATCACTCCTTGAAGGCTTGATTGCTGTGCTCTCCCCCTCTCCTCCACCTGGGCATGAACACACGCACATGTGTGCATGCACGCACTCCCACATGTGTCTTAGAGCTGAACACACGCACACGTGTGCATGCACACACTCCCACACGTGTCTTAGACCTACTGCCTCCTCTCTCCAGTTGCTGAAGAGACCCCCAGCCCCTCCAAGGGCACGCACAGCATGCACAACTGGTGTGGTGGATACACTGCACTTACGGAGGAGCCCCTTGAAAAGGAGGCACAAGTGATTTTTAGACCTCTAAAAGACAGTGGCTGTCAAAACCAACCTTTGCATACTCCAAGAAGTGACTACTGAAAAAGCGGAAATTCTGCTCCAGGCTTATGGCTCATTCCCTGGTTATTTCTCTAGAAGAAGCTGGATCAGTTCGGTTGTGCTGCTCCACATACCTGTGCTCGCTCAGGCTGGAGATGGCAAGAAGGAGACCGGGCAAACCGGCAGAGGTGGTCGGTGTACCCCTGGAGGCAGCGAGGAAGCTTTGCTGCCAGATTCGCTGCCTGCACAGCAGAGGCAGGACCTTGCAGAAACTGGCATCACAGGCAGGATGCAAAGGGATCTCCCCGATCTCTGCATTTTGAACAGGGCAAGTTCGCACGTTTTCCTCTCACACAAGGAAAAGGCAGTGATTTTGGGACCAGTCTGCCCGTGCTCCCAGCACACCTGCAGTTCCCAGCCACAGCCCCAGCGTGGCTGCTCAGATCCCCACCATCCCTGCCCCATGGCAGATGTCTGCGCCACGGACAGGGACGAAGCCTACCTAGCTGAAAAGTGGCTTGCAGGGAGAGCTGGAAGGGCACTCTGCAGCCGGAGGAAGAAGGAAGAATGGGAGGAACCGGGGCAGGAAGGAACACGCAGCGGCACAACCGGGACCGGGGCTCGGCGGTGGCAGGATCGGCACAGGCACGGGCACCCTGGTGCTGGTGGGACAGGCAGGGAGGGGACAGGCGCCAGAGCAGCGAGGCCAGCGGGGACGGGAGGGGGAGAGGGTGCATCGTTTCCTCCAAATTTGGTTATCTCTTCCGTGCAGTGGTGGTGAGCGTTCTCCCAGAACAGCCTCTGGCCTCGACCCACCTCCACGCCTGCTTCACAGAACAGTAGGGACTGGAAGGGACCTTCAGAGATCATAGAATGTGTTGGGTTGGAAGGGACCTTTAAAGGTCATCTAGTCCAACTCCCCTGCAGTAAGCAGGGACATCTTCAACTAGATCAGATTGCTCAGGGCCTCATCAAGCCTGGCCTTGAATGTCTCCAGGGATGGGGCCTCCACCACCTCTCTGGGCAACCGGTTCCAGTGTCTCACCACCCTTATTGTCAAGAACTTCTTCCTAATGTCTAACCTAAACCTACCCTGCTCTAGTTTTAAACCATTGCCCCTCGTCCTATCACTACATGCCCTTGCAAACAGCCCCTCCCCAGCTTTCCTGTAGGACCCCTTCAGGTACTGGAAGGCTGCTATAAGGTGTCCCCGGAGCCTTCTCTTCTCCAGGCTGAACAACCCCAACTCTGTCATCATGGCCCTCCTCTGGACCTGCTCCAACAGGTCCATGATCATCTACTCCAGCACCCCTGCCAAAGCAGGTTCACCTAGAGCAGGCTGGACAGGAACACATCCAGGTGGGTTTTGAATATCTCCAGAGAAGGGGACACCACAGCCTCTCTGAGCAACATGTTCCAGTGCTCTGGCACCCTCAAAATAAAGAAGTTTTTCCTCATGTTCAGGTGGAATTTCCTGTGTTACAGTTTGCGCCCGTTGCCCCTTGTCCTGTCGTCAAGCTCCACTGAAAAGAGCCTGGCCCCATCCTCTTGACACCCACCCTTTAGATATAAGCATTGATGAGGTCCCCTCTCAGTCTTCTCCAGGCTAAACAGACTCAGGTCGCTCAGCTTTTCCTCACAAGAGAGGTGCTCCATTCCCTTGATCATCTTTGTAGCCCTCCATTGGACTCTCTCCAGCAGTCTCCTGCCCTACTTGAACCAGGGAGCCCAGAACTGGACAGAGCACTCCAGACGTGGCCTCACCAGGGCAGAGTGGAGGGGGAGGATGACCTCCCTCAACCTACTGGCCACACTCTTTTTAATGCTTTCCCCTGCCCACCCCTCTGCCCCCCAGCGTCACCTCCGTTAGGAATCTGGCACTCCCAATTAGGGTGATGCTACACTTCGATGCATTTAACACAGCAAAAGGCATTGACTGCACTGGGCATGGTTCATTTAACTGCCCACGGCCAGCGAACAAGATAACACCGGGAATCTCGGTTCACTTAACCAGTCATAGCCACTGGATGGGACCACATTGGGCATCTGTGCCCAGGGATGTTATTTCCCTGCACTGCTCACACCCTGCCGCGGGACCAACCCAGCGGGAACACTGCAGGAAGCAGCAGGGAGGAAGCAGCACATCCCTTCAAGGGGCCCTGCCAGACCCGGCCCGCTCCCGGCGCCGGGCGGCCACCGTCCCACCAAGCAACCCCTTCCTGACGGGGATGGCTGCCCGCCCTGCTCCCAGTTGCCACATCCTCTGCTCCCAGTTGCTGCCCACCCTGCTCCCAAGAAACAACCACCAGACCCATCAGCCTGGGGGGGATGCTTTCTGGTTTAATGAACAAAGGCTCTTTTGATGTCTCGCGCAGCCTTAAGCGGGGAGGAAAAGAAAGTTTGCCATTTAGGCGAATTTACAGGGGAAATCTCCCGCTGTCGGCTTGTGAGCTCTAGCTGGGCAAGGGCAGCCGCAAGCATTTGGACATGGCTTTCTGCAGGCTGGTACCCGCCAGCCCCCCGGGCCAAACGTGGACCTCTCATCTTGCCAGTGCTTGCTCTTGTTTGCCTTGGGGAGGCTGGAATGTCAGCAAGGAAAAGATGGGAGAGGAAAACACGTTCATGATAAAAGCCAGCTGTGGAAGACAGAGATTTTACAGTTTCGGAGTCTTGAAGGACACTGGTAAGAAGTGACCTGTACTGCTCCGACCCTCCAGTTAATCCACTCAGTTTTAAAGGCAGCACAGCACCTTCCAAACGCTGCCCCGAGGGAGGCAGCCAACGTGCAGGTCAGCGAGGAGACTGCAGGAGCTGCTCCCAGGACAGGCCTGATGCAAATCAGCCGGTTAACACATTGACTGGCATCAGTAAGAACATGAAAAATGTAAAAAACTTGAACAGGCTGTTTTCAAATACAGAACGGCTAAAACAAACTAAACATCATAAAGCCATGTGGCTGACAAAACGCAACAGCAACGTGCCGCCCGCTGAGAACTGACGCTTTCAGTCCAATTCCCAAGCAGGACGAGGCTACAGCCAGAGCTGCAAATGCAGGCTTCCCAACTGGTGACCTGAGTCACGCTTCCAGTTGCTAATTTTAAACCATTTTGACCGAAATTTGACCACCTGGATAGCAAGCAGCCCCAAGGCTGTTGTTGTCTCCCAGGGATGCTGACTCAGGACACGATCGGCCGATGCTGAGAAAGCGTGCAAAGTTTGCTGCGAGTGCTGTCCCACCGGCCAAAACCCTACCCCTGTCCGTGTTTACTAGGTAAACTTTCCAGCCCGATTCACTCCATCTCAATTTTTTCTGCTTCTGTTCAAGGTGACTTGCCTGACATAGGGGCCCCTGCTAAAAACAGACAGGCACGACAGAGCGATGTGGACTCGCTCTGGGTTTTCCTCATGGGATGGGTCACCCATGCGGCCCGCGATTTGTAAGCAGACAACTTTTGGGTTCAGAGTTCCAAAGCTCCAACAGAGCAGCTTCATGAGACACCACCGTACATTTTTAGCAAAAAAAACCAAACAAACAAACAAAAAAAAACCAACAAAAAAACAAACCTCAAAAACACGAATAAGCAACTGCCGGAAGCTTGCAGAAGACCCAAAAGCACACACTTCAGAGACCGTAAAAAAATCAGTGGCAGGGTAAGAGATAGACACACGGCGAAGAAGCCAGCCCCCCATCTCTGAGACACAGCGGCGTTTCTGCTGGAGGGGAAGGTGCACAGGAAAGGCATTGTGCCGGCGTAGGTGCCGGGGGGCCGCCGTGGCGCACGCAAACAGGAAGCCGCTTCGCACACGAAGCAAAAGGTGAGGCCTGCGAAAAGGCAGAGGGCCCTCCGCTCGGCAGCCCGGCCCGCAGCCCCGCCGGCCGTCTCGCCCCTCTCCCCCGGCCCCGGCTTCCCAACGGCCACGCTCGCCACAACAGCTAAACCTCTTCAGGCTGCTTGGATCGGTTGGAGCGGGGCCAGAGGCGGGCCACGAAGATGATGAGAGGGCTGGAGCACCTCTCCTGTGAGGCCAGGCTGAGAGGGTTGGGGTTGTTCAGCCTGGAGAAGAGAAGGCTCCGGGGAGACCTTACAGCGGCCTTCCAGTACCTGAAGGGGGCCTACAAGGAAGGATGGGGAGGGACTTTTTACAAGGGCATGTAGTGATAGGACGAGGGGCAATGGTTTTAAACTGAAAGGGCGCAGATTTAGGTTAGATATCAGGAAGAAAATTTTCACTATGAGGCTCGAAGACATTGGAACAGGTTGCCCAGAGAAGTTGTGGATGCCCCATCCCTGGAAGTGTTCAAGGCCAGGCTGGATGGGGCTTCGAGCAGCCTGGTCTAGTGGGAGGTGTCCCTGCCCATGGCAGGGGGGTTGGAACTAGATGATCTTTAAGGTCCCTTCCAACCCGAACCATTCTATGATTCTATGCCAGCACACATCCTCACCGGTGTTCATCCTGCTTGACCCAAATGAGAGGACCCTCGCACAAAAAGCCCCAAATCCACTTGGCCTGATGCTACAATAAATCAGGAGGCTGTTCCAGCCTCCCTGGACCACAGATACTACAAGTGTTGAGAAAACTCAAGCAGCAATGCCCCGCAGAGCCAGAATTGTACTCTGGCATCCCCAGGGGGGCTGCGAACGGGTCAGCACCACCACGCTCCATCCAAGAAGGTGGTAGCAGGTGACACAACACAGGGCAGCAGCCACAAAGGGCAGCCCCAGGGGGTTCAGGTGGGATGGGACCAGGGGGAAACCCCTTCCCCAGGAGGGTGGTGGAGTCCCAGCAGAAGGAGATGGGAAGGAGGGCAGCTGGGCTCATGGACAGGTTTGGGGAGGTGATCCAGCAGACTGAATTGCCCTCCCAAGCGCTTCACTGGAAAAAACTGCAAAATTCACCTGCACGCTTTAAGCTGGGCACAAATCTCAGATATTTAGTTTAGCGAGAATGAAAGCAAAAGCGTGTGGCACGGAGGTTGGAAAAAATCCCTCCCCAAACATAGCAGAAAAGAACATTTCCATCGCCCTGGCCGAGAGCCAGACGCTGCTCTCTAGCTGCCGAGCCACGTGCACTGCCATGCTCAGACAAACCTCATGCGAAAGGAAAGCTGGAAAAGAGAAGCAGAGCTCACAGAAAAGGAAAAAAAAAAAACAAAACCCAACCCAAAAAAAACCCACCAGAAAATATCTCTTTGCAGGGACCCAGAAGAAAAGGGAAGGGCCCATCTGCCACACCAAGTCCACCCTGGCTGGGAAAACCAGAACCAGCTCCACCCCAGTAAATGTGGGGGCAAGTCCCCCCACCCCGGGCTGTGGAGCAGGGGTCGCTCCAGCCCCCAGCCCCACGTGGCAGCCCCGGGGCAGGCAGGTAGCTGCATCCCACGGCTCAGCAAAGCAAGCGTTTCTTATTAAGATCAGCTAAACTTCAGAGCTGTGCCAGCGCCTACGCAGGCGGCACCAGCCAGGCTCAAAGTCCTGTGGTGGGGGGATGGGACTGGTGGAAGGGACAGCCCCAGCACCCCTTGCCCAGCTGGGTCCTCCGAGCAGCCCCCCTGTCCTGGCATGTGACCAGCCGGCGAAGATGGACACAGGGACATGTCTGTCTCCTTGCAAACTGGCTGGCAGCTGCTGCCCCTTGCTGCCTGCAGCTCTCTCTCCCCCATCAGCCTTTAAAAAAAACACAGCATCCCTGGGTCTGGCTAGAAATATCCCAGTGAGGAAAAGAAAGCCTTCCCAAGGACTGGGATATGTTTTCTTTGGCTGCTCTACACTTGCAAAGTTGCATCACCTTACAGATGTCAGCTATGCCAACGCAAGGTTTGAGCCTGCTACACCAGCGCATGCCATGTCCTGGGCCGGCTCACACAGCGCCTGACATCTCCAACTGTGGACCCCGAAGGGAAACAGGCTGAAAAAAATGAGGATGCATCACACACGCTGGCAACACTGGGTCTGCAGCACAATGGCAGGTTTGCATGATTAACTGAGTGATTACAGAGAGAGGAAAAAATTTCTTAATCCAACACCAAACTCTGCCTATTCCAACACAAGGTCTCACACTAGCACATAGCGTCTTTAAAAAAAATACTGCCGTTTCCATGAGGAAGTGCTTTTGGGAGAGAAGCAAAGTCCTCATCGGTGGCTCAAATACAGCACATGCTCACTGAAGCGACTTTGAACCAACTCTAACCATCTCCCTTTGAGCCGGGCAATCTGCATGCAATTAGCCCTGCTCGCTGCCGCTGCAAAATTAAATTCCAGGCCCTCAAACAGCAAACTCAAAACAAACAAACAGAGAGGCCCAGATCAGAAAAAGGCTCAGCTGCCCCCCATCGGGAAGCCCCCACCCCGTCATGGGAAGGGATGGGATGGGCAGACAGGAGATCCCCTGGGCTGAGTGGATCCCAGGGACGTGGCTGGGCTAGTGGTAGCCCCAAATTGCAAGGCAGCCCTCAGCCCCATCCCATCCCACCCCA